>CAUYON010196822.1:0-43023 GCA_963573935.1 Arctocebus calabarensis
TTTCATATAGTGATTAAAAGGCCATGAAGGCTATGTTAAATAGTTCAATGAAAATATTTCAGAATGTATATAAAGTCAGCACATTGTGCCCCATGATTGTACCAATGTACACAATTATAATTTAATAAAAATTAAAAAAAAAAAGAAAATGTAGTATTGTCCTTTGAGTCCCATCTTCTGAGGGCAGAGGCCACATTTTGTAGTGGTCTCATCCTAGGTTTTGGATAGCTTGAAAAAAAATGAGGCAAATTGTCCATGTAAAAAATCTTTAAACTTTATCTTTGCATATATATGGGATGAGAAATGTTCTCATGTGCAATAGAACAGAGGCAATTCATCCCTTTCTTGTTCGTAGGTTAAAGTTGCTCAATTAGTTTGGGGTTACATTACAGGAGCAGATAACAATTTATTTCTACAGAGCTGTGTGAAATGGGGCCAGCCTCCATCAGTAGAGAGAGGGATTCTCCAAAGGTTGGTGATATTTTAAGTTTCCTTATATCATTGTACTTGTGATAATATAAATGAATGCCTCCAGGTATACTATCTAGTGCCACATTTGAGATTTCAAATGGCAGCAGCAATTTTTTATTTTTTGGTCATATTTTTGAGGAAGTTTAAAAAATGGATTCTCTGAGTCACTGACTTCATCTCTCAAAGGTGGTCTTAAAATTGATATCGCTGTATAATCTGTTGTCAAGTCGTTGGGATGCAATCAAGTGACACCTTGAAAGACATGTTGGAGCTGCACAGGCCACTAGGGGGTGCTCATGACGGAGAAACTCTTCCAGAGGACACAGATCTTCGCAGCTGTGACATTTTAGTTCTGCTTTACTGAACAGAAAGCACTTCAGTTCCAAATTTGATCCTAAATGCAAAACCACAGTGTCTTATGAAACATTGAACATTCCTTCAAAAATAGATTGAGGTGGAATTTGTTCATACAGTTCCAGAATAGTGTTCTGTCAACAGCCTTTTCTCACAGAAAAAACACAAATTTAATACACAGCCACAAGGTGTTTTCACTGTCAAGTCCAAACAAACCGTAACTAGTCCTCTAATGACTTTCTGTAGTTAGACAAATGATCAAAAAATGATAGAATAAAGTTCGCAAGGAAAAGGAGTATAGTCCTTTCCTCACTCAGTAAATGCAGTGACAGTGAGAATTCAGAAATCCTAGGCTGGTAGGCAGAATATCTGTTTAACAAAACAAAATGACCACAGCAGGGAAGGTTTTCTAAAACATTTTTGCTTTTATTTATAGGTAAATCTTGTACACCAGGATTCATATATTATGTATGATATATACATACCCAGAAGCTATTTTCTGTACTTCATCTGCCTTTATGTTGCATAGTTTAAAAAAATGTGAGCCATAAAAATGCCCCAATGACATTCTCTATCAACTGTCTAAGAAAATCTAATTTCTTTACCACGTAGAAGCAAAAGTGATGTTCTTTAAAAGGAAAAGCAGAGAGCACTCTGAATAAATATTTTCCCATGTGGTTCACAAAAAAATCCAGACTTCTTATCAGGCTGACATGACTCAGCTTCTATGTACTTCTTACTTCCTCATCTCTCAGGACACTTCTCTTTACTCTTTGAGCCCCAGAGTCCCTGGTGTGGGGGTGAGGGGAGACTTTACACCAGAAGGTTTGCTGAAAGATCATTCACAATGAGGCAGAGAAATTAGAGAAAGAGATTTATTAAGCGTATGCACAGAGAGACTCACAGAGTGATTACTTAGTATCCCAGCAGATACTAGAGATGTATACACTTTCACTTTGAGTGGAGGGAGAGATGAGGAATACAGGTAATTCTATTCATGGTTACTAGGGAGGATAAATACATACTTGGGAGAATAAATGGATGGGGTGAAACAGATTAACTTATAAATGTTTCTCTTTGCAAATTAAATTGACCTGAGAGACAGATATTATATTTAACACAATTTGGGCCAGGTCTTGTTGCATTCTTGATTTTCTGTCCTGTACTATATTAGGATAAGCAAGGGGAAGGAAAGTCAGTTATTCTTTCTGATGGGTCCTTTCTATGCAGCTAGAGGAAAAGCCTCTTGGAAGGCCTGTGATCTCTAAGGGGCTTTAATTCAAAATACTCTTTACACTAAAGGGTCCTGTTTTGGGGCAAAATTTCCTGAGCTCCTGCATTTGCCTTCCTTGAGTGCCTGCATTTTGCCTGGCTCCTTCTGGCCACAGGATGTAGGCACACGCTCCTCACATGACCTGGCTTGGCCTGCTCCGGATCTTTCTCTGAAGGACCCTCTTTATCCTTCAGTTTTCCAGGTAAATGCGGTCTCCTCAGAGAGGTCTTCCTTGTTGATCTTCTTTTAACTGGTCCCCCTGTTACTTCCGGGCCTTCATTTGTTTTATTCACTTACCAAAGTTTGTAATTTTTTTCCTTATTTACTTATTTTGCTTATTTACTTATAAAAGGAATTTTATCTTTGCTGGTGGTCACGTTGTGGCTGTCCATACTAAAAATTATGGATCTTGAACAATAGGGGGACTTCTTTTTAGGTCAGTTTTCTCATTTATAAAATCATCTTAATATTTACCTCATGGGGTTGTCCCGAAAAATAAACACATGAATACACTCATGTGTATTCACATAGAATACACATAGTGCACGGATTACTTTGCATATAACAAAACCTTGATACATGTTAACTATTATTAGCGATATTTTCATTAGCACCTCCAGGTGGCGCTAATTGCACCTTCCTCTCTTTGCCTTTCTTTGGTAAGGGCTTCCCTGACCATTCTCCAGAAATTTACACCAATGCCCTCAGATTCCTTTTTCTTTCCTATTGCTTGGCTTCATCTCTCTCCATTGCACTTTACATTTTTCAAAAATTATATTTACCTTTTCATTGATGATATCTCTTTCTCCCTACAATTTAACCTCAATGAAAGCAAGAACTTTGTTGTTTTGTTCACTGTTCAAGGATCTGGTAGAGTCAGATATTAGACACTCAATGAATATCTCTCACATGTAATTGAAAAATCATTATTATTATCATCATCTGTCTTCATCTCTAAAAAGTAAGCAGCAACTGTATCTGCCATGCTCATGTGTATCTGCCTTGTTCATTTGTCCCTAGCACAAATTACAGTTCCCAGCAGAGTGTTCCATTAAGATTTGTTAAGCAAAGAAACTGAAAAATGTGAAAAAATGTGTTTTGTGATTTACAGGATCATAGACATAGGTAATCTTAGCAATAAATACATTTGTGATCATTCTTAATTTGTTGGTGATAATTATAATTTTTTAAATCAAATCAGTTACATAAAGGATTAGTTTGAGTTTTGAAATCCTGTCACTTAAATTTTATTTCATTATATACCCTCTCAGTCCAATTTGCATACATATAGAGGAATTCCCTTCTTTTTTACGAACTTGGGCTAAGAGAAGACACTGATGGTGATTCAGTCATATTAGGTTTACTAAGAACTTAGTACAATTGAATACCTATGTCCTTATTTTTTTTTCCCCCTTAGTTTCTCAAATCTCTCAACTGGATTCAGTCTAAGTAGTAAGTTCAGTCAGTAGACATTTGTTTAACACAAGCATTTCCCTCATTTTAAAGGTACCTTTGCAAGTAAAACATTATTTTCTCCAACAACATTTTAAGGCCTATTATTAGCACCAAATAGATGCCATTTCCCTGTATGCTATAAAAGGCTGATATAGCAGAATAGAAGACACATTCTTTGTCTCGTAGAATCTCTTGGACTATTGGTGGAAGTTCAGACCCTTGCACAAAGAGAGTGAAGTCTATTAAGCAGAACACTTACAGAGCTGAAGTGTTGAAAGAGGAAGCACATGCTGGATAGTTCAGGAAAGGAAGCAGTCCAGGAATTCTATCGACCACAGTGTGGCATTCTCAAACATGGTTGCCAACGAGTGGTGTTTGCATCTTGTCTGACTCCACAAGTGTCAGAAGTGCTTTCACAAATGAGGTACAGCCGTATCTCAAAGGTATTGCAGGTCTGGTTTTAGACCATTGCAATAAAGAAAGATCACAATAAAGTAAGTCTCACAAATTTTTGGTTTTCAGGTACATACAAAAGTTATGTTTATATCGTATTGCAGTCTATTAAGTGTGTCTAATACTTACTAATACTACTTTTTAGACAAAAAAAAACTATGTATAAACCTTAATCTAAAAATAATTTATTGCTAAATTTGCTAATGATCATCTGAGACCGTAGTGAGTTATAACCTTTTTTCTGGTTCTCCCATCAGGGTTGGTGGCTGCTGGTTGTTGAGGGAGAGGGTTGCTGAAGGCTGGGGCAGCTGTGGCAATTTCTTAAAATAAGACAAGAGTGAAGTTTGCTTCACTGACCGGCTCTTCCTTTCATGACATATTTCTCTGTAGCATGTGATGTTGTTTGACAGCAATTGACTCACAGTAGAGCCTCTTTCAAAACTGAAGTCAATTCTCTCAAACCCTGCTGTTACATTATCAACTAAATTTATGTGATAACCTAAAGCCTTTGCTGTGATTTCAACAACGTTCACTGCATCTTCATTGGGAGTATATTCTGTCTTAAGAAATGACTTTCTCTGCTCTTCTATGAAAAGCAACTCCTTATCACTTCAAGTTTTTTCATCAGATTGCAGCATTTCAATCACATCTTTAGGCTCCACTTCTAATCCCAGTTCTGTTGCAATTTCTATGACCTTTGCACTGACTTTGGAAGTCTTGAGTCCCTTAAAGTCATCTCTGAGGCTTGGAAACAATTTCTTCCACATTCCTGTTAATGCCTTTATTTTAACTTCCTCCTCTGACAGATGTTCTCAATGACATTAGAGTGGTGGCTCCTTTACAGAAGTTTTTCAATGTATTTTGCCAGATCCATCAGAGGAATCACTATCTGTGGCAGCTATTGACATACAAAATATATTTCTTAAATTATCAGACTTGAAATTTGAAATTATTCCTTGATCCATGGAATGTAGAGTGGATGTTGTATTCATAAACTTGAAAGCAACATTAATCTCCTTGTAATCTCCTCAGGGCTCTTGGGTGACCAGGTGCATTGTCAATGAGCAGAAATAGTTTGAAGTAATCTTTTATTCTGAACAGGAGGTCTCAACAATGGGCTTAAAATATTCAGTAAATCATGCTGTAAACAGATGTTGCTGTTATTCAGGCTTTGTTGTTTGGTTTACAGAGATAGGCAGAGTAGATTTAGCATTTTTTTTCTTTTTATTTAACATAATTCTTAAGAGTCCTTAGGATTTTCACAATGGTACATGAACATTGGCTTCATTTTAAATTAACCAGCTGGATTAGCCTCTAACAAGAGAGTCAGCCTGTTCTTTGAAGCTTTCAAGCCAGGCATTGAATACTTCTTTCTATATGAAACTCCTAGATAGCATTTTCTTCTAGTAGAAGGCTGTTTTGCCTACATGGAAACTCCGTTTACTGTAACCACTTTCATAGTTAACTTAGCTAGATCTTCTGGACAACTCGCTGCAGCTTCTCCATCAGCACCTTATGCTTTTATGTTATAGAGATGGCGTCTTTCCTTAAATCTCTTGATCCAATCTCAGCTAACTTCAAACTTTTCTTCTGCAGCGTCCTCATTTCTTTCAGCCATCTCAGAATTGAACAGAGTTAGAGCCTTGCTCTGGATTAGGTTCTGGCTTAAAGGAAATGTTGACTCTGGTTTGACCATCTGACCATTAAAACTTTCTCAACGACAAACAACGAGGTTGTTTCACTTTCTTATCGTTTGTGTGTTTACTGAGGTGACACTTTTAATTTCCTTCAAGAACTTTTCCTTTCCATTCATAAATAGGCTTCCAGTTTGGCACAAGAGGCCTCACTTTTGGCCTATTATAGCTTTTATTATTCCTTCTTCTCTAAGCTTCATTTCTAGCTTTTTTTTTTTTTAAGCAAGAGACACTTAGAGGCTATTGTAGGGTAATTAATTGGCTTAATTTCAATATTGTTGTGTCTTAGGGACTGGGGGGGCCAATCAGAGGAAGAGAGATGGGGGGATGGCCTGTCAGTGGAGCAGAGAACACACACACAGACACAGACAAGTTTATTGATTTAGCTTGCCATTTTACACGGTTGTGGTTTGTGGTGCCCCAAAATAATCACAATAATAACATCAAAGATTACTGATCACAGATCATCATAAAAGATATAATAAAAATGAAAAAGCTTGCAATATTGCAGGAATTACTGGAATATGATCCAGAAACACAAAGTAAGCGAGTGCTGCTGCAAAATGATGCTGATAAACTTGTTTGACTCAGGATTGTGACACACCTTCAATTTGTTAGAAAACAAACCAAAACAAACTATAGTATTTGCAAAGCTCAATAAAGTAAAGAGCCATAAAAGAAGCTATGCCTGTTATATTACTTTCCTAACTTACTCTTTAAATCCTTTGAAGAAGTAATGCTTTCACTGTCTTAGCTGCTTATGGCATCTCGGTTGTCTAGGCTAGTTTGAGATGTTACTCCTCTCTTCCCAGAGTGGGGACCCCTTTTGACTTGCACAGGAGACATAGCTGACAGTGTCATGGAAACTTTTTTCAGTAATTTCCAGCTCTTTTTCAATTCACTCCAAGCCCTCTACTGTAGTTCTAAATATGCATTTACTTCTTTTTCCTATTGGAGTATTTTATTTCAAATTCCATCAAGTATTTTTTTCCAACCACCTTGATCTAATTGACAACTTCTTTTACTCTTACTGTGGAGTGCCCCAAAAGTCACCCCTAAAATTACCATACACAGAGAAAATGGGGAATTGTAGCTAAATGTACCTGTGTCTATAAAATATTCGTTAAAAAATTTTACAACATATTTACAGAATATTCTATATGTATTGGCCACCCCTTTGTAAAATTTTATAACATATATTTTGCAAATAAAGGTATATTTAGCTACAACTTCTCATTTCCCTCTGTATTGTGTCTGTAGGGATGACTTTTGGGACACCCTATGGAAGGAAACATCAGAAGGAAAGAATTTAACCATTTTTCCATTAAATCCTATAACTATGAAGAAAGACAACATCAACACCCTCTTGGAAGTGAATGCATGAAGAAGGAGAAAAGATTGTGGAGTTTATTCTCATTATTCAAAAAAAACAACAACTCTTCAATTCATTTAGAAATCTTGGTTTTAATAATCTTTATTTCCTGGATACGACCTCCTTTTCCAGAGGCTAATTGAAAGAAAAAGCAAAAAATTTCCACACAAAACTAAAATACTAAAAAAAAAAATTTCTAAAATTTACTTCACTTAATATATATATTTAAGATTTAAATAGTAGTTTTAGGTAGAGGTTGAGATAGCAAATGTGGTAGTTTTATTCTTTAGTTGCGTTTACCTTTTTAGCAACAGAAATGACAAGAATTTCTAGGTTTATAAATTGATTATGATTATAAATGCTTGAAACTCATGAAGTATGTAATATCTTCTTTATTTAAGTCGTCCCACTCAGCACAGGTGCTTTTAGCATAGCAGTTCGCTCATGTTTGCCTTTATAGAGATCTTTGCTTCTGGTACTCTTTCCATGCCCTTCACTTTTTACCAGTGGGAGGGCATTTTCTTGCATTGTCACTGGGTTGAGCTGATTAAACATCTTGAAAATATGTCCTGCTGTGAAGACCTCCAGGGGACAATGAACTAGAGAAGGGGAGACGGTAACAACACAGATTTGCTGCAGGTGAATTTCTGCCCTGTAACTTTTTATTTATTTCTGCCAAATTATCGTAGAAACAGGAATGAAAAATGAAGACTTCATTTCTTCCTGACTTGTCTCAGGAGGAATGTGGCCCGTGTTTCTCAAAGAGCACAGGGTGAGTTTTTTTTCTCTAAGCCCAAATGTACAAAGACAGGGCTTCTACCTTGGATGAACAACAAGAACCACTATAAATAAAATCCTCACTGGGTTATAGCTTTGTAAGACCTTACGCATTAATTTTCTTAAAGTTAACTAACCCCAAGGATAGTGAGACTAGATGAGAAATGACTCCTTGGTACGAGGAACAACAAGGCTTTTTATATCCTCTTGCTGTCCTCGTGATGCTGTCCGTTGGCTCCCAACTGCAAGTACCACTGTGAGGAGATTGGGCTAAGTACCCCGACCATACTCTGAGAAGCTTCTAGTGTTTTTCTTTGCTCCTGACAGCAATAAATTGGAACAACAATTAAAAAAAAATGCCTGAAATATTGTACATTAGACTCTGTTAAGTTTTCACTGAGCCAGAGACATTGTCAAACCAGTGGAAGTTTTCCTGGTACCATTTTTCTCGGGTGGAAAACCCAGGGGGCAAAGAGCAGCTCTTTCCCATGCTGGGACGGGGCATGTAAATGACCTCACTTTCAGCATCTCTAACTTGAAACACTGACGCCTCTGCTGGAGGCGGGTTTCCTCCTGTCTTAGCTATTGTGGCTTTGGGGCCAGCACAGTTCCTTCCTTTACTCCTCTACCTCTGCCCACACCCTTTATATTCCTTCCCAGCTGCTTCTCTTTTTGATATTCAGCTTCCTCTTTCTGGGTTCTCTCCCCCCACCAATAATCCCTCCCTTCCCCCATTCATAATGGGTGTGACCATATGTTGACAGCACACACATACTTTATTAAAATTTGAAAATATTCCTTTTGTTTCTTCAGAATTCATACTCATTAACAAGGAAGTCCACTGCTTTCAAGAGAACACTTAAATTATATATCTATCTTAAAATAACCTGCCACTTTTACTGAAGGCTTTCTGGAGCATGGGAGGTAAGAAGATGTACCACACACTTGGCTATGAAGTTGGTGCTGGCTGCTGCTTATGAATATTTACATTTCAACAATCAGAAGGTCTTCATCAAAACAAACCTCTTTTCTGCCCTTTCAGGAAGAAAATCAACATTCCCAACTAAACAACAAATTAAATGTTTACTATCCGTGCAGCATTTTTGAATCCTTGCTCATGATTAATTCATTCTCCTTATGGATGTCCACTTGCCCATCCTGAACTACCCATCCCCCTTTGAGAAGATGTTAGTAAGATAGTAAGGAGTGCAGGAAAATTCATTCCAAAATATAGCCACCACCACCACCACCACCCCCGCCCAGTATAATGAATATTTGAATTAAAGGCTCTTAGTGATCAGCAGATGCTAAGAGGGACTTTTCCCTTATCTACACAAAGAGCAAACACACCCACCTAGAGAACAGTCCCCTCCCATCTTCTCTTTCCTAAAGCATGGAAGGAAGTTGTTCTCTGGAGTTTCCATACTTGCCTAAACTCCAGACCTAGCACAGAAGGAAACAATTACCTCTGCTTCCTCCCAGAGATTTCATTAATTGAAGTCATATTACAGAAGGTCTAAAGTCTGTCAACAAACTCAGACAAGCTTTTGTCACAAGCCACTGTCTGCTCTGTAGGCCTATTAGTCTTTGTTTAAGACCATTGTACGTTCTTTAAGTCCACTGAATATTCTCCTAAAAATCATTTATTCTCCCCCTAAAATCATCCGTATTTTCTCTCTTCCTTGTGTCCCAAGAAGTAGAGTCCATAAACATTTGTGTCTCATTGGAATATTGGGCAAATCACTCTTATTCTTCAGTGCATACAGTAGTAATAAGGTTGTAGGCCTTTTCTCTTATTAATTTCCCTTTCTGTGAGTTTTCAGTGAACCCTCTGAGGGTGAAGGAGAAGCTTTGTCTTGGCCCCTATAATGCTAATCCACCTGGCAAGGATGGAAGAATGGATTTTTTTTTTTTTTGTAGTTTAACCTAAAGTAAAATTGAAACAATGTCTTCCTAATTAAGAAATTGCCATTGCTAGTACTGACCAACACTTTTTCCCATTCCTCTTCAGACTTATCCTTGACAACACTTGGCCCCAACACTCATTTCATTCAATGGGTTTCATCAAGCTTATACCCACACTGGCAAGTCCTCTCTACGGGCTTTACACACCCCCAGTCTGCAGGGTGTGCTGCTGTCACTGCCACTCCCTCTGTGTTTGACAATGAAATGTTGAGGGCTGGTCTTCCACTCTGGTCCCAGCGCATGGATTGCTCAAGGCCTTTTGTATCACCAGCAGTCTTAATTATATACAAAGACTCAAGAACCAAGGTGTCACCATGGGGATCTTGTTAAACTACAGAGCCCTGGGAGGCTCATTTTTAATAGCTTAGATTTGGAACAAAGCCCAGAAGACTACTTTGTATACCAAGCACTCCTGAGTGTCTGAGTCCCAGACCACACTTTGTGAATCCTTGAGTTAATGGGAAAAAATAAAAATAAAAAAATAAAACAATTATCAGGTTTTCCAGGGACTAGTGAGTAAGCAAAACAGTCAAGACATACATTTATGATAAGCATGTAATATGGAGGTGTCTTATAAATGCAAATGCTTATAAAAATCAAATAATGAATTTATATGCTCCCTTACAACAATTCTAAACAATACTTTGTAACTAGTGCATGTCATTGGTGGTACTCACAATATGATCAAAATCAGGAGCAGTCCTCCCTATCCCCATGTTAGCTCAGGTTTTAGTAACTTCCTCGTACAGTTCAGCTTTGCAAGGCTGTGGTGATGTAAATGTCATCCATGCCAAGATTCTTGTTCTCCACATTCCAGGGTCATGTCAGCAGGTAAAAACATGTTTAAGCCACACTTACCTGTACTGTGCTCTTTTGAGAAGCAGACACCAGGAAGAAAAGGCTCTTTTTAGATAAATAAAGGCAAAAGGATGAAGAATTACTCACCTGTAGACAATGACACAATCAAAACTTGTATGATAATTGAAGAAGGCCAAGCACAGGCAAGGTGCTCCCTTAGTATTTATTGAATATTTAAAATGACTGAGCATTTCAGTGTATTTTATTCCTTTAAGGTGCTACTTGCCTTTTTTTTTTCTCCTGAGGATGTCTGCTGTTACTTTGACTCTCTTGCTCTGGTTTTCTCTTTAACCCAAGCGACTAGGAGCCCCCACTAGGTAGAGCTCCGTTTTGTCTCCAGCTGTCTGCTTCCTGTCCACAGCTGTCTTTTCTCTCTTCTGTCATTGACTTCAGAAACATAGACCAAAAAAAAAAAAAAAAAAAAAAGAAAGAAAGAAAGCTTCCCATTCTATAGTGTAAGACTCCCAACTCTGGTCTAGATTAAAACCCTCCCCATTCTGGCAGTTGGAGGCCTTCCTCACATACACATTTCCTACCTGAGGACACAAGCAAAGCCAGTCAGCCACAAGTCCTGCTCAGGTACACAGATATCTACACAATGAAAAGAACTACAGATAGGGCGGTGCCTATGGCTTAAGGAGTAGGGTGCCAGTCCCATATACTGGGGGTGGTGTGTTCAAACCCGGTCTCAGCCAGAACTGAAACAAAACAAAACAAAAAAGAACTACAGATAAAACATAAACGCATATTTTGTATCCCTAAGTGAAGGAAGTTAACATCTCTCCAGTAGAGGAAACCTACCAGCTACTTGGACAGTTCAACCCAGGCTTTCATTATCAAGTTGGAACACATTGAAAATATATGAAGAAAACTGAAAGCATGAAAGAAAAAAACACCAAGTTAAATAAATAGGGTTGGTTCCAATAGAAACAAAGATAAATCAGGAAATAGAGGAAAATATAGCCACCCCGCCAAATCAAGAACCTATGAAAAGTTAGAGAATAGGAACAAACTTTCAGACATTAAATATGCCTTTACTAAAATATTAAAATCTTTTATAGAAAAGTTTGGAGATTATACTGAGAAAATTGCCTAGAAATTAAGTAATAACAAAAGTTACAGCACAGGGGTCCAGAAATGGAGAACAAACAAACAAAAACATGGAGAGTAGGGGTGGAAATTTTCTAGGAATTGTGAGAAAGACATTTCCCATAGGTGAAAAGAGAAGTGGGGCTTCAAAGTAAAAAGGCTACGAACAGCAGGAGTAAATGCCGGGTCCTGCTCCAGGGATGCAGGGAAGGTGTTCTATGCTTCCGGAGAGTCGGGGGGAAATGCTGCCTATACATTAGGAAGAATCAGAACACCAGAAAACAACAGATCAATGCCAACAAAGGTTCTGAGGGGGAAAAGCATTTTGAACTTAGGATTCTACGCTCATCCAAACTACTGATAAAGAGGGAAAGCAAACTAACATGACTCAGAAACACGGGAACTTAGAACATCAGGTTTTTATATACCTTTATTTGGAAGAATTTACTTGAAGATATGTGCTAAGAAAGAAAGAAAAGAGAATGAAGGAAAAAAGGAAAGGAAGATGAATTCAAAGAGTACAAAAAACAGTGGCACTGTTCCAGGAGCTTGGGTTGCATTAATCCTAATGTTAGAAGTTGTATTAGCAGACCTGGAAAACAATAGCTCCAAAGAATAGGTTGGATTATTTTAAATAAGAAAATTGAAATGGAAATGTTTGAGATGCTGGATGATTAATGGCACAGTAACAAAAGCATATGTTAGGTTTTTCTCAAAGTAAGGGAGTGTCTCCTTTTGCATGACCTATGTTCTGCCAGCATATGACTTGGCTCTTCTGTAGATGCAATATTCATAAGCACATACCAGTTAGGTTTCATGGAAAAAACACTGAAATGTCTTCCAAGGAGAATGGATTTTAAGGCAGGGGTCAACATGCTTATATAATCATTGAAAGGGTTGAAGGGTGAAAATTAAAAGACATCACCAACAGAAACTTTGGTCTCACTTTACAAGTTGGACCTAGAGAGTCCAAGATGCAACTACCCTAGTGGGAGGAAAGCTACAGGAAGTCCTCACAGAAGTCCCAAGGATTCTACATGCCTCAGGGCAGGAGGTACAGGATCTAGCTGGCTGTTGCAAACACTCATTACGGAGGGCCAGTGTACCAGCCACCACCTCTGCCAGAAAACAACTGCTTCTCCTCCCTCCTGGCTTCCAACATTTCTTCAAGTGCATCTCATTCAACGCCTCTTAAATTGTAAAACCCTGTAGTTACAATACTGTAATCAACACTTTGGCAACCAGAGCACTTTCATTCTATGAAAGAAATACACTGAGCTATAATGGGAGGAAATATTTTGCTAACTAGAAAAAAAGGTGCAAAACATGTAGATTTTAGGGTAGTGACCAACTTACAAATAACACAGCCAAATAAAACACAAATAATAGGAAGACCATTTTTGGATAGCCTTAAAGTGATTCAGGAAATTAGATAACAACCACGTGGCAGACATCTGGTTGCTGGTAATAACTGCCACAGAAATGGCGGAAGGAAAGTATACTTTGGTGATGAAATGTCAGAGAATGTGGTTTGAGGTATCCCACCCTTGCAATAGTAGGCAGCACTGAGAATTGATTGATGTATATCTGGATTACTAAATGCAGAACACAAATGTTTTCACACAGTAAACGAGAAAATCTCATGAACGTTATGTTGAACAGGCGGATGAAAATTTATCAGATTATATATGAGGCCCACACACTGTACCCCATGATTGAACTAATGTACACAGCTATGATTCAATAAAAAAAAAAAGAAAAGAAAAATCTGTCCCCCAAGTATAGCATAAGTGAACTCGTTTCCAGTTTTTACACTGCACCTATAGGCAGAACATGGATGAAGCAAAAACAAAACAAAAAAACAAACCCCCAAAGCTACAGTATAGATCATAAATATTAACAGTGTTTAAATGCAATCACAAAGTATTTATATATACTGTTCATAGATACAAATGTGGCTAGTGAACTAAAACAAAAACAACAAAAGAGAAAATTCTGTTTCTTAGAGTGGAAGCAAATAAATATAATAACATCTTAAATACTTAAATCAAGAAGTTGAGCATATTATTTTCAGTAGGAGAGGGAACCACCACAAGAAATAAAAACAGAAACAGAAGTAGGAAGTGGTATCTGAGAGTGGGTGAGTAGGGGCTGGACTCAAAGTTATTGTTTTTGATTTTAAGAACCTTTACAATGCTTTTGTTTTTTTTTTTAACCATGTATACACATTGGTTTAATTAAAAATAAAAATTTGAAAAGACTGTTTTTGCTTTTTATCATAATCTTCAAATAAAGATATTGCTTAAAATTAAAAAAAAATTAAGGCAATTTACCTTTTTTGTGTCACTCTATGTGGCCCCTCACCTACTGTAGGTGAGTCACTGACAGCCATGTGTTCTTGCTGGGTTCTTCTGCTTGTGCCCTTCATTCTCAGGAAGACACACATGAATAGGAGTCTCAACCCTATGTTACATAAAACAGGTAGGCCAAGATCCCAATGACCCTAATTATAGCAGATACTATTGGAAGGTATCTGGGGGAAGGGAGTTTAACAGGGAATCATTAGTAGAAATGTTTTTGCCTATATTATTTTGCCTACATATATATATATGTATATATATTGCCTACATTAATTTATAAAAATAGTTAACTTAAAATAGCAAAAGCAATGTATGTGTCCAAATCTGTGCTAATGGGATGTACTTAATTTCATTTTCCTTTTAAATAAAATAAGATTTGTAAATTTCTCTGCCTTCTCTATTCCAAACAAATAAAGCTACTAGAATCCATAAAACTAAGCTAAGAGTCAGTAATATTTCTCAAAGTGTACAACAAAGAAGAGTTCCAAGTTCAAATATATTTAACATACTTAAATAGGCTTCTTTACTGCAGGTTTTCCCAAGAGCTAATTCTGAGCGGCATTGTGAATATCTAAGAAAAACCTGTAGCATTCCAATGCTTACATCACTAAGTGTCTCATATGATTAAGACTCTGAAAAATATTTTAGAAATTTGTGAGTTTGGGGCAGCATCTGTAGCTCATCGAGTAGGGCGCTGGCTCCATATATGGAAGTTGGCGAGTTCAAACCTGGCCTTGGCCGAACTGCAAAAACAGAAAAATAGCCGGGTGTTGTGGCGGGTGCCAGTAGTCCCAGCTACTTGGGAGGCTGAGGCAAGAGAATCGCCTAAGCCCAGGAACTGGAGGTTGCTGTGAGCTGTGTGACGCCACGGCACTCTACCGAGGGTGATAAAGTGAGACTTTGTCTCTACAAAAATAATAATAATAATAATAAAACAATGCCTATTATATAGAAATATCTGTAATAGTATTTCAGATATTTTAGTATTTCAATATTATCAATATTATATAACAATATCTGTAATAGTATTACTTTAAATTATTTTAATCTTCAAGCAAAAATTATGACAAGTAAGAAAAGTCTGCATCTGAAATGGATGTGTTTATCAAAATGATCTTAATAAATCTTTTTATATTTTTATATTTTCTTTTTTATAAATAATGCTATGTAGACTTGCATCTCTCATAAGACGGTGGTCCTTTTAGAATAATAAGGAACATAATATATGTGTGGAGTAATTTTCCAAACTTTCTTATTGTCATTCCAATATTCGCCATTTCATTGTTTATTAAAACCTTCATTTAAAAATGGAAAAGGAGGCTCGGCGCCTGTGGCTAAGTGGGCTAAGGTGCCAGCCACGTACACCTGAGCTGGCAGGTTCAACTCCAGCCCGGGCCCACCAAACAAAAATGACGGCTGCAACCAAAAAATGGCCAGGCGTTGTGGCGGGCGCCTGCGGTCCCAGCTACTTGGGAGGCGGAGGCAAGAGACTCGCTTGAGCCCAGGAATTGGAAGTTGCTGTGAGCTGTGATGCCACTCTATCCAGGGTAACAACTTGAGGCTCTGTCTCAAAAAAAGAGAAAAAAATAAAAAAAAAAATGGAAAAGGAGAAGAAAATAGACAAAGTTCCTAGAAATTAGTTGAAAGGAAAGAGGTAAATTATTAAATGCCTGGTAATAGATCTAATCAGATAGAGAGAAGATAAAGAATTTAGATATTTTCCAATATTAAAAATGAATAAACACTTTTGAAAAGAAAAAATTAAATTGCCTAAATTGTTTCAAGAAGAAATAAATAAATAAACCTAAATGGACATATATTTATGGAATAAGAACAAAAGGTATATAATACATATAAGAGGAGATTTCTGCTAAATCTTTAAGGAATAGATAATTCACCATCTACTTAATCTTTTCCAAAGAAGATCTTGTCAGTGGTCAATGTGATCAATTTTTCAGTCACATATCAATTCATTATACCAATATATAAAAAGAATACCTAACAAAAGAACCTCACTCCTTTTCTCCTCTGCAAAGAAAAACATGGACCAGTTTTTCTTATGAATAACTTATAAAACAAATCTTTTTTGCACCATAATTAAGAAGAATAAAAAATACTTAATAAAAAGCTACCAAATTGAAGTCCTCAGTAAATTAACAGAATTATTGATTTAATCAGAGCTCTTAGTTGCAATGACAGAAGTCTCTTTCACTTTAGCAGAAATGCAGTTACTAAAAGCAGCCCCGAGGAATTTAGCAGGGCTGATGCTCAGTGACTAGGGCTGATGCCTGCGCCCTGCCGTGCAGTTGTTCCTGGAGGATTCCTTGGCTCTGCTGAAGGGCACTGACTCTAGGGCTGTGCTGCTAATGGGGGATGTGAGAGCATCGGCCACTGCTGCTTACTGCTTCTCCATGACATTTACTTTGAAATGAGCTGATTTCATGTTTGTTATCAGCTTTTTGGCTGATCTTGGATTATGTGTTGGGATTTGCCTATAAAGGAGCCTGCAGAAATGAGTTTCTGCCTTCTAACTTGAGGATTCACAGAACTGTTAGTATAAAATTCCCCAAATATACAACAGTTGCTCCAAAAGTGATCATTACGTAAACCAAGTAGTACAAAGTATGTTGATTCAAGGATAATTTAATATTAGAAAAAAATGAGGAAAAAAGATCACATTAAAAGTCTCAAAAAAATAAAATAAAAGTTCATATAGGCCAGACATGGTGGCTCACGCCTGTAATCTTAGCACTCTGGGAGGCTGAGGCAAATGGATTGCCTGAGCTCACGTGTTCGAGACCAGCCTGAGTAAGAGCAAGACCCCCTAAAAATAGTCAGGTGTTGTGGCTGGTGCCTATAGTCCCAGGTACTTAGAAGAGGGAAGCAAGAGAATCACTTGAGCCTGAAGAGTGTGAGGTTGATGTGAGCTATGATGCCATGGCATTCTATTGAGGGCAACAAAGTGAGACTCTGTCTTAAAATAAAATAAAATAAGATAATCATATGATGAAAATAATCATCTCACTAGAAAGTAAAAATAGCATTTGATTGAATTCAACATTAAGTCTTGATAAAAAAAAATCTTAGCAAATTCAAACTATCAGGTATCTCTACAATATTTTTGTAGACATAGGGTCTCACTCTTGCTCAGGCTGGTCTTGAACTCTTAGACTCAAATAATCCCACTACCTTGGCCTCCTGAAGTACTAGGATTATAAGAATGAGGCACTTAGACTGAGTCTGGCCTAGACTTTACTTTCTTAAATGAATTATAATATTGATGAGAAATAAATATACTACTTTATTTAAAAATGGTTTAACTATCCAGATACATTGCTTTAAAATAGCCTACAAAGATAAAAAGAATATACTTAGTTGCAAAAAAGCTAGTCTTCATCTTTTCCAAATCTGAGGCTTGATTTATTGGTACATCTAACTTGCGTCTAGTTAATAAATTAACTTTTTTTAGTCTTCCTGTTTATGTAGTATTAGTCCTTCAGCTAAGATTAGGTGAAGTGAAATCCCTAGCATTCTAAACATATTAACTTGTATATAAACAGGAAGATTCAAAAAGAGTTTAGCTAGACCCAGAGCTAATGATTTATGGTTTTAGATTGTAAAGGAAAATATTACTAGCTTTGGTGCATTTGCTAGAACAATCTCTCTCTCTGATTTAATTTCTCTCTTGTTCTCTTATGACCGTGCAAGAAGATGAAAACTACACAATGTACATCATTGGAAAGCATCCTCTTTAAGAACAGATGTAGGGAATACATGCCTCTAAGTAAGAAGTCAAAATGGCACTTTCACTCTGCTAAAGGAAACAGCCACTTAAAAAATTTTCTGCAGGAACAGCAACAAGATAATGAAAAATTCACAAGGTTGTTTAGCTGGGGTAAACATATTCCCAAAGATTTTTCAACATATAGCTTTAAAACTATAAAAAGATAGCAAGCTATATATTTATTGTTAATTGCTCATACATTGTTCATGTATGTAATATCAACAAATATGTTATTGGCTTAAGATGGTTTGGTCCTTTCAAAGGATTATACAAATTTCATTTCATATGAAAGATAAATTTTCTAGGTATTCTTTACTTTTATACAATGAATAGCATTCTTGAACTAATTTCAACATCACTGAATAAAATCAGAGATACTGACTGTGGCTAGATAACAAATATTTTCTCAATAAAGAGATCAATGGGTCAGACGTGGAGGCTCACACCTGCAATCCCAGCACTTTGGGAGGCCTAGCTGGGCGGATTCCCTGAGACAAGTTCAAGACCAGCTTGAGCAAGAGTGACATCCCATTTCTAAAAAAAAAAAAAATAGCCTGGTGTTGTGGTGGGCACCTGCAGTCCCAGCTACTTCCAGAGGCTGAGGCAAGAGAATTACTTGAGCCCAAGAGTTATAAGTTTCTGTGAGCTATGATGCCCGGGCACTCTACCAGGGGCAACAAAATGAAACTCTGTCTCTCAAGAAAAAAAAAAAATTGATTAATGGGGAAACTCGACATTATATATGTAACTGTGGATATCGATGTATATTATTTTGACCCACTCATGAAGCTGTATATGTGTTTCTTATGAAGCTATGGAAGACATTTAGATTACTCTTCTTTTATCATAAAAGAAGTGAGCCTTTCCAGTGTGTTTCCTAGGCACGTTTCTTATACTTACTGTTTCGTTACATTGAGTACACATGTGGGCAGAGGATGGTGGTTCCTATGGACAGCTTGATTGTCTAGCTCAATGTGACCAATGCTAAATTTAGGTTACAGAATTCTATTTATTTCTTGCTTTCCCGGCCACTCCTATTTCATGAATACCCCACTGCTGGTTATGTAAACATAGCTTTAGATTTTCTCTAGCTGGAATAGAAACAGTTTCTGTAATGGCAGTAACTCAAAGACTAAATAGTTTGCTACTCACACTCATTTTCTCCACTGCAAATTACCAATAATAGGTAGAATTCTGTGCGTTAAGCTTAAAACAGAAATTCATTCCTCATCTTTATATATTTCAATGGCAATGTGAATTATTCTGCTTAAAATTTTGGGCTAAACTAGACAACTAAGATTTAATTATCTAGCTTGTCCAACACCTATGGTAAAGTCTACTTCATTCTGTTTTCCAGATGGGTATGTTGTTCCCGATGACATGATTTTATAGCTCAAAGCCCATCAGCCAATGTTTGAAACTTTTCTCAGGTGTGATATTTTGTCGGTAATCCTCATCAATATTGAAAAATGTTGCCTTTGCCATGTGGACTATCTAACACTACGGAAAACCTGTATAATCCCAGTTTTTTGGTTAGCTGGCCTGACACTGTCTTTTAGGAAGCTTTCATTACCCTTGACCCTTGGCTCTTGAATGGGAATATGAAACAAACAACTGTGTGCACAATAAGAAGCTGTGATTTGCAAAGGCATCTTTATGAATAGAGTAATTGAAAATATATGACTTCATTTCATACATTTATGGTAATACACTGAGGCTGTACAGTAAATACACTGAGATGACTAAACGCCTTTCAGATGTGGTCATGGGTCACCGAATATAGAGATCGGTTCATTTTTGCATATCAAGAAAATAATGGTTGTGTGTTTATGTGTGTGTCAAAATGAAAAGCACACAAAAATAAATTGTAGTTAAGATTCTGAATCAGGTCAGAAATAATGATAGCCCTTAAGACTTTTCTTTTTAATTTCCTGTTCAAAGGATAAAAATGCACAAAGGAAATAATTGTAAGACAGGAACGATTGCAAAAGGGGGATAAGTATCTTTTTCAATGCTCTATGTGTTCCTGTAATGGAATCAACTCTTTTCATCTGTTCTTTCTTTTCATTTCAAAATCAGGCAGAGGAGAAAACGAGTAGTGACCTGGGTCTGGGAAAAAATGGATTTCTTGGTGTCATTACAGACAGCAGCACCAGGGAGCCTTTTAAAATAAAAAAGGAAATGGTTAAAGCGTGTTTATACATGCCTTGTTATCCAGATCTGTTCTTCTGGAGTCACGGCTTCTCTGTTGTTGTTACCTTTTACTTGGGATTCACTCTCCATTTTTGTCCCATGTAGCTGGAGAGAATTCAGGGTATCACTTACTCATTTTTGGGAAGACAGCTACCTGTTTCCCCTGTCACAGCCCCAGCATCCACAGAGAAAGCCCAGCAGTATAGAAAGTGGGTTGAATAGTTTAGACTACTGCTCACAGCCTGAGGGGGAAAACGCCCTCCCTTCTCAATATGCTTTAGCTTATGTGCATGTTTTCTGGATCTTTCTCTCTTGCAGAGTGCTGCAATCCAGGGGCCACGGTTAGAGTATTTGCTAAGGGAATTGGGGCCCAGGACAGCTCAGACTGTTCTGGGACAGAGGAGAGCTGTCTGGGAGGCCTGCCTTTACCCTAAAGAAGAATTTTGCTTGCTTTGTATTTTTGATATGCGGTAAACAGCAAAAAAAGATGGATGACAGTTTTAATATTACATAGTGAAGCATATGTATATATTCTGGATAGATTTACATGAAACAGCTATATTCAGGTGTGTAATGGGTTTGTAGTGGCAGGCGCACGCCTGACTCCTAGACGTAGAAATTGAACCATGGATTCCTTTCAGCAGAGGCACGGACATCAGTAAATTCCCAGTGGAAATTGTTTTTTGGTCATGACTATCCAAAGGTCACGTTACCATTCATAATATTGTACTGGGCAGGAATGGGAAAAGAGTTAGATACAGAGTTGTGATGTAGAAAAATGCTCTGTGATCCTGCTGTTCCAAATTTCTTATTGAAATAATCCTCATGTAGATTTTCATATTTTTCAAAGTTAATGGAATTACTGTGGCATTTTAAGTGATGCAGGCGGAGAGGGCTGAGATAGTTGATGAACCCTGCCTTGTCAACTTCTCCTCTTCTACTTAGGTAGGCTAGAGGGCTATTCAATGACTACATTGTTAACAGCGGTGGGATCACACTTGCTACTGCAAAGCAGCGCTCTGGTCAAAGGTCAAGTTGGAGAGTACAGCTCAAACTAGACGCTTGAGTTAACTTCGTTCCCTGTCCACCTCCTCTTACTTGTTTCTCACACTTGGGACTAGTATGTTCTACAGCTCATGCGCAGAGAGGGCTGGGTGATCCCAGATGAGGCCGTGTAGTCTATGGACCTCCTCCAGGGGGTGCTCTAACTCCGCTCGCTAATCCTGCTCCAGGGAGGGGAACGCAGTCTCAGAGGGAAACGACTGGCAGGTCCGCAGGTCTGTGCCGAGGAAGGCCCAGGAGTAAGCGTAACTAATAAACATCTCTATTTCCGACCATTGGCAGCTCTTTCTATTTTGTGGAGGCAACATGATAAGATGACATGATAGAAGAGTTTAAAATATAAGAGGAGGGAGGTGGCCGGAGACAAGAAGTAGGAATATGCAAACGTAGCTTCTCCTTTAAACTTACTAGCAGTTAATCGTTATTCCACATTAAAGCATTGGCTGTTACCAATGTTTCTCTAGACTCCTTAAAGTTGAAGAGCAGCATACGTAAATTCTGTTCATTAAATGCACTTTATACCCGGTAAACACAAGCTCCGTTCCCCCCAACATTGTCTCCAGTGCTTCTAGAAGCAGCAAAATCACGCGTGCAGTTATCTCCTCTATGCTGCTGCTCAACAAGGTATTCCGTCAGCTTTTTCTGCTTCTTCGCCAGGCACGATTCTTTTTTATTGTCTGCTTGTTTTCTAAAGAAGTCAAAATTTTCTGGTAGTTGGCAGTGGACTGAGGGAGAAGGGTGCTTTGCTGTTAGCGTTACACTGTACTAGAGGCCCATGTCAGTGCTGCTTGGACACAAGTGGTTCATAGAACTAGTCTCTATGTTCTTACATAAAACTTTCTGTTAAACTAGGACCACATACGTGTCCAGGCTCATCAAGGCACTGGGTGAAGTTACAGCCATTATTTGATACGCAGAATCACAGTGTCTTTGACACTGAGCTTTTGTTACTGGATAGAAGTCACCTACCTACTTGCTGCTTTGCTTTTAGGAAAGAATTTTCTGAAATGGGTTTCATTTGTCTTTCTGAAAACTTTGTTGGGTCATATCTGTTTGATGCCCAGGCCAAAGCTTCAGTTTTCTCCCTTTGTGAGTCTTCTCTGACTCAACGTAAATGCCCTATGATGGTCTTTCCTGTCTGATGAGCCCAGATTCTCAATCCCAAATTAGACTCAGGGCCCAACTGAAGGATACTACTGAGCCTTCTCTTTCTCACATTTGTCACTCAAGCATCCAGCACACTTGACTTTGACCCACAGATTTATCAGGACTCCCCTGGTACACCCAGTTCAGCAGATGTGGTCTGCTGACGTGGTGCATTGACTGTGCCAGAATTTAGAATTTAGAAATCCTAACCTTAGTTTCATTTTTAATTAGATAGTAGTGTGCCTGTGACTCATTTTCTGTCTCTTTGTGCTTGATCACTTATAAAACTATGAGATGATTGTAATTATGATAAATGAAGCTTTTCCCCACAAATGTCTGAAGCTCTAACAAGTTTTGTAACTCATCAATTAATGCACTCTAAAATGTATTTAGAAGTAATGTTCTATCATGTGCCTATCATATATAAAATGATTACTCTGTATATAAAATAAAATTTTTTCTACTTATTTTAGTGCTCAATTTGTAAATAATACCTGTATATATTTATTATATACACTACAGCCTATGTAGTTAACCACCCCTCTATACTGACCACTTTTTTAAGCTGACCTAATTTTCAAAGACCAGACATACACCACATGTATGTGTGAGTATAGCAGGCCTAGTTCGTATGTTGACCAACTCTGTCTGTTGGCCATTTTGTTACAGTTCCTTGGATTCTACACAGAGGTTCTAATGTATTATGCTTACATGTTTAAAATTTATTGATGTATTATTTACTTATTTATCACATATATTTAATTATTTAATGTTTCATTCGGGGATAGAAAATCTGTTATCTACCGAAAGAGGATCATGAACTGAATCATCTCTAGCTCCTTGTGCATCCTAAAAATTTTGGTTATTTTCTTTGAACTTTGCTCTACCCTCTCACTGTTCTTGTTTCTAAGCTAAAAGGATAAGATTAACTTGGCCAAAAACTCTTAGTTCAGCTGTAAAATTTTGACTACTTGTTGCTTTTTCATTATAAAACTACATACTTTGCTGTAAGAATAAAAGTGTTTGGAGTCTATTAAATTAAATATTAACCACATAATTGAGAGTGTATGTGTAAATCTCTTATGAAAGTACATGCTTTTTATTTTAAATACTAAGAATCTTGATTTTAGAAATGTGTTGCATTTGGCATGGGGGAGGTTGGAGCATCTTAAATCTTAAGTTTAAGGAATCTATTCCTATAGGGAATAAAGGGACTTGGAGAATTTGATTCTTAAAAATCCCACAACTGCAGTGCAGAAAGAGTATTTTAAAGATGGGCTATTATGTGGGAGAAAAAGCATGGCAGTCAGTGCTTTGGAGAAGTGAGATGTAAGCAGTTGTTTCTACTTTTCACAAACATTTGCCTCACTCTGGTGATATGGCTCAGGGAGGGGTGCAGATCAGCCCTTAAGAAACAGATGACTCTCTTGAGAGCTACCCCGGGGATGGGATAGATTTAGGACACATGAAAGCAAGAAGGGCCTGACAGTGCTCTATTTTGAGTCTACAAAGTAAATGCTAAACTATGTAGTGAATCATAGGCTTTTGGATGACCAATAAAGGCAGCTGAAATCATAGACTTGGAATTAGCAAGAACTAGTGAATGGAAGGGAGGATAGTTAGTGTCTATATTTTCTTTTTCTGTAACAGTAAGAATTTAATGGGATAGCTGACTCTTATTATCCTTTTCTGAAACAATGAGGTTTTAATATGTAGATACCTAAGTTTGTCCATCCAAAATATTTGGATAAAATGCTTCCTATAATAGAAAGATGTTCTAGAGAATAAAGTAATGTGACTGGGATACAATGCCAGAATTATAGAAGTCATTAGAGATTCTAGTCTAAATGCCTCCACCCAAATAAGGCCTAAAATACCAAGGTCCTTTGGCTTACAGTAGAGCTGGTGCTGAAGGTCAAATTCTTCTCTCTGTTAAATCATACTCTTTCTTTTTCAAAAAGGGGAAATGATGACCAGAAAGATATGAAACATCTGTTTTATTATGTGTTGACATATAAACAAGGGCCAGTTGCAACTTTGTGGCCAATTTTCTGAAGTTAGTGAACATACTTTAGTAAATAATTTCCTTGAATGAACTGCTATAATGGGCAATCAAGAAGTCAGGAGATTATGAAGACTGTATATTTGCCTCTAGACACCACACAATCAGTGATACCCAGGAACATATGAAAGGGAAGAGGATAAGGGTGTGAGCTTTGAAACTTCAACAGGTTCCTGTGCTCAAGACCTGGCATGTCAGTCTAGTTCGGCTGACTGTGGCAACTTTCTTAACCTTTTCTTTCTGAATAAAATGGGTATAATAAATATACTTATCTCATTTGTTGAATGTGAGATGAGTAAATGTATATCAAGCATCTAGTACAGAGTTACTAGCACATTTTATATACATAAACACTCAAAAACGATAGTTATCATCATATTCTTCATTTGGAAAAAAATAAGCTCTGTGAAGGAGATAAAACAAGACACAATCAATCAAACAAACAAAAAGATGAAAACAGTTCAGCTGTGATGTGATATATGCCGTGGTAGAGAATTATGAAATCACAGAGAAGAGGTATTTTAACTCAGACTTGAAGCAAGAAATTCCAAATTCAGGTCTCTCTCACCTTCTCTCCAGCAAGAGTGGGACCCATTTCCAACTCTCTTTGGAAGTGCTCTAAACTTTCTCTTTGCTTTTCCTAAATAAAATTTCCCTTTGCTACACTGAGATAGGTAAACTTTCTTTTTGTTTTTCCTCAATAAAATTTCTCTTTAGTATACTGAAAAAAAAGAAAAGAAAAGAAATCTAAAATTCTAAAATAGTCTCTCTGAATATTCCAAATGATAACTTTCCTGACATTAACCTTGACACACCCATTCCTATGGCCCCCAATTTTGAACACTTTCAGTGTTTTTTTTTTTTAATTTCAGTGGTTACTTAAGTCAGAAACATAAGGCTTATCCCAGATAGATAGCATTTCCTACTTGCTGATTTAAAATCTTTTAACAGGGCTGTTAGCCTCTGGGCAGAGGCCAAGCTTCTTATTTGAGTAATAACAGCATGTGTATTACCACAGTTTCTGTTCTCACTACTTGCCATATATATTGTCTTCAGTTCAGTCATTTAAATCTTTTGCTATTTTTTGGACTTAGCTGGATTCCGCTAATAGCTGAATAGCCTCTCAGCAGGCTATTCTTCGCAGGCTGGACTTTCTTGAGCATATGTGTTCTTCCCAATCCTTTAGTGGGGAATTCAAGCCATTAACATTTTTTGAGATAATTGATAAGTGTGGTAGTGTTCTATTCATCTTATTTTGTGAGAGTCCATTGCTTAGTTTTATCTTTTGCATCAGTGTGGAAGTTAGGCTTTGTCCTTTAATTTCTGAGTTCTCATTTTGTTTTTGATCCATTGTGATGGTCAGTGTGTAGAACAGGTTGGAGTATTTCCTGTAGAGCTGGTCTTGTTGTGGCGAATTTCCTCAATGTTAATATATCAGTAAATGATTTGATTTCTCCATCAATTCTAAAACTTAGCTATGCAGGACATAGAATTCTGGTCTGGAGATTGTTCTGTTTAAGTAGATTAAAGGTAGATGACCATTATCTTCTTGCTTGGAAAGTTTCATTTGAGAAGTCTGCACTCACCCTGATATATTTGCCCCTGTAGGTCAACTGGTGCTTACTCCTGGCAGCTTAAAGAATCTTTTCTTTTGTCTTGACTTTGGACAGGTCCATCACTATGTGTCTTGGGGAAACTCGGTTAGAGTTGAGGCGACCTGGGGTCCTATATTCCTCTGAGAGGAGAGTGTCAGAATCTTTGGTGATATTTGGGAAATTTTCATTTATAATATTCTCTAGTATGGCTTCTATCCGCCTGGGCTTTCTTCTTCTCCTTCTGGGATACCTATAACTCGTATGTTCAAACGCTTCATAGAGTCCCATAATTCCGCCAGTGAATGTTCTGCTTTCTCTCTCTTCTTTTCTGCCTCTTTAAGTATCTGAGTTATCTCAAGAGCTTTGTCTTCTACCTCTGAGATTCTTTCTTCTGCATGGTCTAATCTGTTGTTGATACTTTCTTTTGCATCTTTAAGTTCCCTAATTGACTGCTTCATTTCCCTCATCTCTGCCATATCCTTTTTATATTCTTCCCTTAATAGATTATGTTTTTGGATTTCTTTTTCTGCTTTATCAGCATTTTCCTTCATTTCCTTGATTGTTTTCATCATCTGTATTCTAAATTCCCTTTCTGACATTTCTAACATTTCCTTATGGGTGGAATCCTCTGCAGTATCTACCTCACAGCCCCTTGGGGAGGGGTTGCTCTGGACTTGTTTTTCATGATGTTTTCTGCTGATTCTTCCTCATGAGTGATTTCTTTTATCTGTTTTCTTGCCCTAATTTTCCTTTCACTTCCTCCTGCTCTTTAAATTGCCGTGCTTCTGTACTAGGGTTTTGATGAGTCCTTTTGGTGCAGGATCAGAAGGATGAGCAGGTTGAAGAACAAGAAGAGGAAAAAGAAAGAAAGAGAAAAAAAAGAAAGAAAGAAAAAAAGAAAGAAAGAAAAGAAAAGAAAAAGGAGGAAGGAGAAGGGGTCGGTAGAAGCAACTATTGACCAAAGGAAAAGAGGCACAGAAAGAGGGGGAGCAATATAGGTGTACAGTAGGGTACTTTGACCCAACCTTAAGAGCCCCCAACCTCTGGGGGTGCCGGGTTGGGTGATTAGGTCAGCAGCTCTTTGCCAGCCTGTTTGGACAAAGTACCCCACCTCCACCAAGTAGAGAGGGAAGACAAAAATGCAATAAATCAAATCAAAACAAGTAAACCCAAAACTTTACAGGATAGGATTGGGGAAAAAAAAATTACTATGGGTGGAAACACTAGCAAAATTGAAGTCTAATTGTTGAAAAAGGCAACAATGGAAAATGATATTTAAACTAGAAAAATGAGGAAATAAAAGAAAAAAAAGAAAAGAAAAATCTTTAGGAAAATGTTGAAATTAAAAATAAAACAACAATAACGAAAACAAACAAACAACAACAACAAAGAAAACCACAAAACAAAACAAAACCAAAAAACAAAGCAGTATATATATCTTGCTGATATTGTCTGGGCAAGAGGTAATCTTCTGGGGTATGATATGTTAATCACAACGTTGATGCAGCTGAACAAAATGGAGACTGGAGGCCTCTAATGATTTCTCAAACCCCACTGGGTGGAGATCCTCCTCATCCTGCTTAGAAGTCACTTTAAATTGCTAACTTGGGCTAAGCAGAAGCTTTCCCAGGAAAGTGCTTGTGGCTGGAATCACTCCTTAAGTGGCTCTCCACTTATCCAGTGTGCCCAAACCGATCTCACCCTATGCCCCTGAGGGCTAAGGCGGCAAGGCATCTCAGTCCCCACCTTTAGGCTGCTCAGTCATTAGATTACTCGCTCCCGCCTGATGCTTGTTCTGAGACCCTGAGGGTGGAGCTTGCTGGGGCAGTTCTCCTATGATGGCTCCGCATGGCCCACAACCAAACACTGGTAGCTCCGTTTGGCTTGGTAGCTCAGTCTGGAGCCCCAAACAACACTCAAAGACCTCCACACTCTTGCCCCAGTTCTCCTACGGCAGTTCAACTGAGTGCCAAGTCCAAAAGAAACCCAAACAGCTCACAGGTAAGGCCTTTCCAGTTTGCAAACTCCCTGCTGCTGCAGCCACAGCTGCCGGCAGGATCAGACCGAACGAATACACGCAACCACTTGCCAGATCTCCATTGCTTTTGCCTTCCTCAGGGGGTCCAGAAGTCTCACACTGCCTCCCTGTGTCCCCAAAGGGATGTTTCTGGGAAGATCTCACCAGCCAGAGATGCCTGAAGTCTTCTCTTCCCCAGTCTCATCATACCCAGTTGCAAGGAAGCTGTTACTCGGCTGTCATCTTAAAGCCACTCTCTTCCCAATCCTTCGCTCACTCTCTCATAGCTACCCTCCTATGTTGTTATCTTACCTCGTCAGAGAATTTTTGCAGAGAAAGAAGTGTTTGGGGGTGGCATTAGAAGGAAACCAGACCACCTTTCAAAAAATAGTCCCTGCTCCTTTCCTCTGTTGGAAGATCTGCTCACAGGGGGGAATAGAGACTAGTGCGTGCACTATAGCTACATTGCTAATCGCATCCTGAAATCATGCAGAAAATGATATTTTAGCTTTTGGACAGAAAGAACTGGTACAACTGAATTAGAGGTCTAGCGACAGACTAAAACACTTGGGAAGTGTAAAAAAGCAGGAATTTTAAGTCAACAACTCTCTAAGATGAGCTACCAAAGAAAATTCTTGTACAAGATAGATATAAAATAAAATTGGGTAGAACAAAATAAAAATGTTAGCTTTCCAACTTGCTTTCCTACCTTGAATCCTTACTATATTTAACAATGATAACATTTTCTATTATCTTCCACATGCATGGTAATTATCAAATCACTTACTGATTATTGTACTTATGAGTAGTACAATATTAATATAAGAAACTGCTCGAGCTATAATGCGTGGAACCTAAAATATGTGATGGTGTTCCATTCCTATGAAGAAAACATGTTATGAGCAAAATATTTGTGCCATGCCATCTGCTCTGTTATGTCTGAATCTGCATAACAGGAGAGTCAGCTCTATAAAGTTATGAAAGAATCAGGCAAATCAAAGCCCCCAAATTAATGAACCACTTGTTTTGCAAGTTGTAGGTAAGAAAGCACAATGGTTGAC
This sequence comes from Arctocebus calabarensis, assembly GCA_963573935.1. Classification (NCBI taxonomy): domain Eukaryota; kingdom Metazoa; phylum Chordata; class Mammalia; order Primates; family Lorisidae; genus Arctocebus; species Arctocebus calabarensis. The sequence continues at coordinate 29,042 of CAUYON010196822.1, forward strand.
TGACATCTGATTTTCGAAATGGTGATGTGAGTGATGTTAGGGTCATTGCACCTTGGGTCTGGGTCATGACACCAGCTGCATGGTTCCCTGAACACCTTATACTGCAGCACGTGGCTGGTGCTGGAGGGTCCCAGGTCTATATCTTAACCACTGTTGCCACTTTCATTGCTGGTTCTGAGATCTTGAGCCTTTCCTCCCTTTCCTTAGATATGTCCCTTAAATGTGGCGATGGCGATTATTCCTCTAGAACTGAGCCTCATTGTCTTCTAAGTCAGAATCTATACTTGCCCCTTGAGATTTTGAAATTGTGATCAGTTTAGCCTGAGACCCACAACCATCTTGGGGTTCCAGTATGTACCTGCTACTGGAATTCCTGATTGTTTCACACTTCATGTAAGCCATTCACTGCACATTCTCATTGAGGTTTCTCCTATATTCCTACAGTGCACTTTGTACCCTGGCACTGACAACTTACACACACTCACACACACACCCCTATGAGCCTACTCTCTTAGAGCACAGTGTGTGTATCTCTGTTATCATGATTTTGAAAGGTTGCTTTATAGCCTTTTTCTGTTTGTGTTATGGCTACAGGTGTCTGTCTCCTTGACTGTTATGAGTCTAAAGGGCTAAGGCTGTTCATTCATTTTTATGTCCCCATAGAACCTGACATAGAGCCTTTCAGGTCATTGTCATTCAGAAAATAACCATGGAACAAGGGAACATCATAGTATAGTGGAAACAGGAAACAAAATATGACTAACTAATCAAATTTGATGGTTGATGTCAATAGATATTTATTAGTTGGTGAACAGTAGAAGCAAGGATAGGTATGGGTGGTTATTTTGAAATAATATTGTAGAATATTTTGTATGTTTTGAAGGGAGCAGAATAGACAACTAAAAGCATGGTGGCTTATAATTCAGGCACATAGTTTTAAAATATAATCACCTCCTTTCTTTTTTCTCCCAGTATTATGGATTTTAAAAGATTTAAAATTCCATCCAAATAGCTTTTCTTCAGTCTTCAAACATGTATGTATTGATGGAAAACATAATCCCTGTATTTTTTATTCTTTAATATTAACATTTATAGACTATTACTTGAGCACAACTTGCTATCTTAGAACACTTTAAAACTTTGAAACTGGAAATCATTTCCCAAGGGAAAAGTGAAATGGTATTCTTTGTGATTGCTTCAAAATCCAGAGCCGAATGAGTTAGCAGATTCTAAACTTGGCAAGCAACTATTCCTAGTGGGGAGTATTTTGGTTTTAACTTCCTTTGGAAAATCTCCCAAGCTCAAGGGGAAATAAACATACTCCAAGAATCAAGGCTCCTTTTAGAAATTCAATTTTAAAATATTTTTTTCAGGGATTTTGCCTTTCCGGCTCTTTAAAAGTTTTTTTTCCCCCCTTAAATAACATTTCATCCTTTTCTTGACAGCAGCTCAAACCAGCCTTTTCCTGGGCTTCGAAGGCTGTGTAAGGTTTGGCAGGCCAACAAGGAAAATGGGTGGGAGCCACTCACAAAGAGGGTAAATGAGAAATGTTTCTACTTCCCAATATTCTTGGCCGGATCAGTTTTCTCTGTGGGGGCAGAACACTCTGGAATCATTCCAAGTACTCCTCTGAGTACTGGGCTCATAGAATTGGACTCATTAAAGTTTATGTAGAACTTTAAAAACTCAGTCCATACTCTTGAATAGCTTAGATTTAGTTTGGGAGATAAAATACTTGCCATGTTTAATCGTAGTATAGCAAATAAAAATACCTCAGAAAAAGTATACACTCAGCAGCCAGATGTATGGTCAAGATAGTAAAGGAAGGGCTCAGAGAATGTGGGGATCTTTGTAGCTTTCATACTAACATGAGGGTGATCTGGATTTCTAGAGTCCTTGGAGAAAAAATTGGAAGTGTAAGAATGTATCACAGAAGATGGATATTTGACTGGGTTTTGGAGGATTATCAACAGTAATTATTATTATTTGTCTACTGTAACTCCAGTACTCTGTAAGTCTAGTACTGAGTTAAGTGCTTTGCATATATTCCTTCTAGTCCCTTGCATCATGTAATGTGTATATTATGTGATTTTATTCATGCCTTTTTTTTTTTGGTGTCAAATGATCCTTTATTGAAACATTTTCCTTTGTACTTTTTAACTAGCTGGGCATTCCACGGCACTGCTGTTGATGGCATCTGTGATGTCATGAGGGTGGTGGCTATAGTCATTGTGGCCCAAGACTGGGCTGTCCCCAGGATGTCTTTAATGGTTCCAGAGAGCGCTCTGACTAAAGTTGGGTGCCTTGTCTGTCTGGCAACATTGACAATCTCATCAAAAGTGGCATTTCCATTGTGTTTAAAGTCTTTCTGTTTCTTTCTGTCTCTTGGCGGTTCCTTGAGGGCTTTGATGACGAGGGCTGAGGCAGAAGGTACCACTTCAGTCTGGGCTTATCTGTTCTGGATAGTCAGTTTTACTGTAATGCTCACACCCTCCAAGTCACCAGTTGCTTTGGCAATGTCATTACCAACCTTTTTGGGGGACAAACTCAGAGGGCTGATCTTAGGGGCCAGGGCTGACCTTGCCACTGGTGCATCTCAGGTATATGACTTTGATCTTGTTGGGGTTGAATGTTGGCGGCATGGTGGAGGCGGCTGGTGTCTGATGAACCCGGATTCAGGACGACCAAAGAAAAGTGTACCTTGGCCTCCTCTGAGCTGAAAACTGGAAAGGTTAAAGCCTGTTTTTATTGGCTTGGAAGTTCTGTGAGGACAAGGATAAGTTCATCTGCTTTGTTCATCTTTGTATCCTTAGGCCTAATCTAGTGTTTGGCAGATGCAAAGTACCTGATGATTATTTGTGGACTGTGGATGACAGAACTGAGGTTCTGGGGTTAAGAAATTTGCCTGAGGTTACGGTGCCAGCAAGTGGCAGAGCTGGCATTTTGCACCTGTCTCTGTGACTGCAAAGCCTAAGATCTCTTTGGTATAATGCTCTGAAGACATGGATGTTACTTAAACAGTTGGAGAAAAATGAGAAGGGCCATCAAGTTGGAGAATAAACATGAGGAAGATCCCAAGTGTGTATCAGGCTGATTTAGCTATGAACGTTATAGGAAAACTGGAAAACAGGTTGGAATCAGAATATATAAAACTTTACATATCAAGCTCAAAACTTTTCATTTTTCTTTCAGTTAATGGAAAATAATAAAAAAAATTAAATAAGTGAAACATGATATAACAATATTTTAAGAAAATTAAAACAGCATCTGTGCAAAGGAGGCTTTGGAATGAGGTGTGGCCAAAAGCTGAGGCAGGTGAGGAGACTGCTATAAGAGGAATTGATAGTTCCATGATCAGGGCTGCAGAAGTCCCTATAAATGGATATGGGCTTTTCCTCACATCAGTGGAAATGGAAATAATGTGGGTATGCAAAAGATAGCTTAAAGGCAATATCTTTAGGTATTCATGACCAAGTAAGGGCACCTTAAAAAAAGGGAAAATTTGGAAAACTGGATTGTTGTTAACCCGTGTAACTGGTAAAATGATAATGCCCTTGGGAAGGTAGAATAATAATTCTTCTAGCAGAACTTTTAAACTTATTATAACTTGAATCATGAATGACATGTCCAGTGGGAAGGAATTTAAATATTCAGGACTGGCATTCCAATTGGTGGGTCAGAAATAGGATAGACTTTTAGAACCAAGGCATAGAAAAGAATAACTAAAACCTTGGTAGTAGGAGCAGTGTGAAGAAGAGGAGGCGAGAACGACCCCAGGACCGACCGAAGCTGGCGCCTCGCTGCATCCCCGCGTTCAGCGCCTACGTCCCGCCGCTGTTGCCACCATGCCCGAGAGAAAGGCTGAAGGGGAAGCTGAAGGAGAGAAAGAAAGCCCAGGCAAAGGGCGAACCACGGAGAAGGTCCGCAAGGTTGTCCGCTACACCAGCTCCTCCAAAGCCAGAGCCCAGGCCTAAAAAGGCCCCTGCAAAGAAGGGAGAGAAGGTACCCAAAGGGAAAAAGGGAAAAACTGACGCTGGCAAGGAGGGGACTAACCCTGCAGAAAACGGAGAAGCCAGCACAGACCAGGCACGGAAAGCTGGAGGTGCTGGAAATGCCAAGTGAAGTGTGTGCATCTGTGATAACTGGGGGCTTCTGGGGACTGTACAGTTTGAAATACTATTTTGTATCAAGTTTTATAAAAATGCAGAATTTTGTTTTACTTTTTTTTTTTTAAGCTATGTTGTTAACACACAGAACACTTCATTGTTTTTTGGGGAAGGGGCATATGCTACTAATAGAATGTCTCCAAAGCCTGATTGATATGAGGGAGAGTGTCTTTTCCCTCTAGTTTTGAGAGACCTCCTCTTGGATTTCCCTGATGTTGATGCACAGGCACCTTGGCACAAATGCCTTGTGCTGTGGAAAAACTAATTTGTTTTCATCTCCTGTTCTCTCTCTGCCTTCAGCATAGTCTTAACTCCCTTACACTCAGTCACCTCTTGGGACCTGACCTCTAGTAATCGGTTACCAGTGTATCAAGGAATCTGCACTTTTTCAATAACACCACTGAGACAGCATCCCTCAAAAGAGCAGCGGTTCCATTTGTAGGTTGTTGGAGCTTCATACAAATTCTGCCATTTTCATTTCATTTCCTGAAAGTCAGGGTCGGCTTGTGAAAAGTTGTTAAATAACATGCTAAATGTGCAATGTCAACCCTCACTCTAAACTTCCCTGTTCAGAGCATCAGAGGAAGACTTCATTGGGTTTTATAGTGGCTTTCTGATTTTTGGTAGAACATTGAGAAAAGAGTTTGAAAGTTGTTGTATACTGTTAACAATTGTCTGCCCAGGTCCTACCTGAAATACCATGATTGTTTATGAAAAGTATCTTTAATAAAGCTGGATACAGTTTGAAAAAAAATAAAAGCAAGGATGATATTAAAGAGATTTTTTGATATTAAAAAAATCAATTGCTTCTCATTAGTAAATGTTTGCATTGAACTATCATGTAGCAAGATGTGTCATTTTCAATTAATTTTTTATAGATTTCACTAAGTGAAGTTTTACAAGGTGATACACCCATGTAACAAAAATTATGATTCAGGATATCACCACCTCTGTATAAACGCCTCTGTTGTGAGAATCCCTCTGCAAAGGTAGCCAGTATTCTGATCTTTGTCACCAGTGGTGCTTGGGAACCTTATATGATAGAAATTACATATCTTTACTCCTTGGTGTCTGGCTTCTTTTGCTGAAAGTTTTGATGGAAATATACCTTTCCTAATTTGACCCATAGGTTATTCAGAATATATTGCTTAATTCTAACAAATTTGGACATTTTATTATTTTTTTCATGTTATTGATTTTAGCTTAATCCCACTGAAACCAGAGAACATTCTTGATGTTATTTCAATCCTTTGAAATTTGCTAAGACTTTCTTTAGGGCTAGCGTATTTTCTATTTTGGCAAATATTCTATAGCACTGAAAAATAATGCATATCATGGACAGTTTGGTACATTTCTATCGATGTCAGTTGGGTCAAGTTTGTTCATCATAATGTTCAGACCTTCTACAATGCTTCTTCAGAGGTTTTTTGTTTGTTCTGTCAGTTACTGAGAGACGTTACATTTTCCCACTGTCATTATGAATTTGGATTTAGTTCTTCTGCTCTCTCTCTCTTTTTAACAAATATATTTTGAAGCTTTCTTATTAGATACAGATGAATATAGGTTGTTATATCCTTCTGTTAAAATGAGATTTTTCCACTAGAAGATGTAAGTAGTTTTAGTCTTATTTCATGTCTTAAAGTTTATTTTGTCTGATATCATGATGGCTACACAATTTTCTTTTAGTTAGTATTTTATATAAAGCTTTTCTTCTCATACATAAAGATATCTGTTGAACCTAAATGATAGTCAGTCATAGTTGGAGAAGCCAAAACTTGAGGAGGATCAACCAGGTGTGGGAGAAAGAGAGAAACACAAGGAGAAGGCGGCTAGCCAGGAATACTGAACCTAAGAAAGAAGAATTTCAAGCATGATGAAAAATTAAACCTGCTTCACTTTAGCAGAAGTATGTGCCAAGGGCTATCGAGATGCTGGGGCAAATACATAGTAATCAAACTATCATTAGGTTATAAAGTCCTCATTGAATTCATCAATGATTTTTTTTTTCTTGAGTTCTGGTAAATAATACAAAGGTTAAAAAATAGAAGCAGCAGATTATATTTATTATTTATGAAATTTAGGTGTGGAGAAAGTGAATACTATGCTTATATTTTCTTAGAAAACACTTATAAAGCTTTAGGCTTGATATGGTCACACTTTTTTGCCTTTCTAATAAGTTATTCAAGAATCTACTTGTCTTTTAAGTGGGCACTTTGGTTCCTCCTTTGTAAGCCATCACCTTCCTCTTTAATTATACAGGATTCCCAGGGGCTCACACAATCCAATGTGGGTGTCAGTGTCCACGCATCCCTAAGCAGAGTGGATGGTCAACTACCACTGCTGTCTCCCACCAGCAGGGGGGGAAGCTGAGTCCCCCATGCAGTGACTCCAGAGCGGGTGCCATACCGCAGTGGTACTCTGCTGGTTCTTTGCTGTTTCCCTTTGTCTCCTTTTCTCCCCCCAAGATAAGTTTATATTTTGCTTCAGAACACAAAGTATATGGTTAAATGAATTACAATTCAGTCACCTAAAGGAATTACTTGCATCTGAAAAGAAAAAGAAACAGAAGGAGCAAGCTGACTGCTAACCTGGAAAGGCCTGAAGACATACTGGTCTAGAAAATGTGAGGTGCAGACCAGGAGGTGTAGAAAGCCACACTCTCCGGGAGAGGGCGATTACTCACCCAGCTTTCTAAGAGGTTACCCTCAGAGACCTCACGCGTCTCTACTTTCCCGGCTAAGGGGGATTCCAAACGTGATTCTAAGGTACACACACGTTTCTGAGAAGCATCAGATTTTACTCATTTCGACTGGATGTTCTCATACCTCTTTTAATAGAGAGAGAAATACGTTACATTTTGTGATTTATCCTCTTGTTTGTCTTCCTAAGAACTGGAAAGAGAGAAGGGAGGGAGTGGACACAGCACGCAGAGAAAGGACTGAAAAATGCTGGGCAGTTAGGGAAAGAGGCTGGTGTTTTCAAAGGTAAAAATGACCCCCTCACCACCCTGGGCTTTAGCAATGGTTAGCAGAAGTGGCAGCTGAGCGGTGGCAGGTGTTCTTTCTGGCTTACCTAAATTCTTGGAATCTGGGGCTGGTGAGAACTGAGGCAGAGAGTTGGAGAAGGGAGCTCACCCTTTACCATCCACTGAGGGCTTTTCAAGGCAGAGAATGAACTCTCAGAGATAATTAGGCCACAGATGTTTTAATTAAACAAAACAAAGGGGATAGTAATAGTGTGAATTTTCTTTTCAGAGGAGCAGTTATGGTCTGTGAATTTATTTTTCTTTCTGTTTGCTAGTTTATTTTCCTTTTAGGTTATTAATGAGACACTTTTTTTTTTAAATTGAGATGGGAGTCTCACTTTTTAATTTTCCTTTTAGGTTATTAATGAGACACTTTTTTTTTTTTAATTGAGATGAGAGTCTCACTTTTTAATTTTCCTTTTAGGTTATTAATGAGACACTTTTTTTTTTTTTAATTGAGATGGGAGTCTCACTTTTTCACCCTTGGTAGACTGCTATGGAGTCACAGCTCACATCAACCTCAAACTCTTGGGCTCAAGCAATTCTTTTGCCCCAGCCTCTCTAGTAGCTGGGACTACAGCCACCAGCCAAAACGTCCAGCTTCTTATTTATATTTATATTTATTTTGTTGAGTAGGCCTAGGTTGGGTTCAAACGTCCTAACCAGTGTGCACAGGCACCTCCCGTAAGACACCTTTCAACTAGTGTCATTCATCTTTTTTAAATGTGTGTGTATCTCACATGTACTTCAATGTTCAGTATTAGAAGTGTTTTGATCTTTATTAACAAGTTTGATGATGTTTTTAGGATATAAAATATACCCTAGAAACTTGCTATTGTTATATCAACTAGCCTATGGTAAAATGAGTATCCAAGAACCCAATAGCAACTTCAAGTATGGATTTATTGTATTTAAAATTCATGGAGGTGGGGGTGGGAACATGGGAAATTCAGAATTGATGGTCTTGATGTTCTTAATGGAAGAATACTAGCAAAGCATTTAACTGTGATTTCTATCCTGACACTAGCATAGAAAAATGCAAGTGATGTGCCTAAGACAGTAACTTAGAGCCACACAGAGACCTTAAAACTCATCCCCAAATTTCTTTTTAAGTTTTTATTTTGTAAAAATTTTAGAAAAATGTAAGAATCAAGTGATCAACCTTCACTCATTCATCATTCAGCTTAAGCAACTATAAACACAAAGCCCAGCACAGATCATCTCTGTTCTACCTGCTTTGAGGGGATTATTTTGCAAACAATCCAAGGCATCATATTATTTTATTCATAAATAATTTGCTATGGAATAAACAAAAGAGTTAAACAACACAAGGGAATACATTCAACTCTATAGCCACAAATTAAAAAATTTTAATGTAACAGATGGTTCCTATCAAAATGTAATACAAATCATCAAAAATTGATCTAATAATACAGAACTCAAATAATGCGATTCCTACAGCAGTTATAGGAATATCATTAAAAACTTCTTTAAGACCAGAAGTTTATACCCCTGAGTTTTATCTTCAATGATAAAAAATTTTAAAACTGTATTTTTCATGTTACTTAAAACCTCCCAGATCATAGAAAAAGATAAAAAATTCCCTAATGAATTTAATTAAAATATTTATGACAAAAGTAAGAAATAATTGATGTAAACATGGAAAAGAAACAATAAAAAATTTTGTTTTTGTTGATAATAAAATATAAGATATTATGTTTAAACATTTTAGAGTTAATACAAAAATTTGATAAGGTGCATGGAATAATATAACTGCACAAGAACCAATGGGCTTTCTTTACTAGCAATAAGTACCTAAAAGTAGAGTACAAAAAATATTCCATTAAAATATACATGAATGCTAAATATTTATAAGATATTTAACCAGAAAAATCATTACATGTTATTGACATATGAAAGATACAAAGGAAGATCTGAACAAAGACACCACATTCTTGAATGGAAAGTCCTGAATATAAGATACAGCAACAAGTTGACAATTACAGAAAAACACAACCCAATAGGATAAAAAGGCAAGGAATTTTAAGAGGAATTTTGGAGATGAATACACACAATCGCCAGGATGTAGCGATGAGGAAGTTCATGAATGACTTGTTGATGTGTGAATTGTTGCAGCATTTGAGACAGACTCTTTCAAATTTAGACACACAAATACCCTTCATGTTCGTAGTTCTGCTCCTATGAATTTAGCTTATAGAAATAGAAAATTAAAAGATTAGTGAATATGATATAAGAACTAGATATTTGTAGTGTGGTGGTTGCTTGAGACAGCAAATAACTGGAAGAAAAGCCAGTGCCCAGGAATACAATGTGTCAATGTCTGAGTAGGAAGTGCACATATCATGTCCCACTTTGGTAAAACCAGTAATGTGTATACATTTAATTTCATATAGTGAATTACCATGAAGAAAAATAAAAAACAATTGAATTGTTAGAATGGGATAACTAGTTGCAAGAAGATGAGATTGTGTATCTATGGGAGAAAAAAAAAAGGGGGAAAAGAGAAAACTATGAAAGAATTTCTTAAAGAGACTACATTACAGACCATGCCAGTATATATAATAGCTTATTTATGAATTTATCTAAATATAAATTTTAGACATGTATACATATATACATACATATACACAACTTTTCACAATTAAAAAACATAAAACAAGTTTTCCGCATTTAAGTAATGTGGGGTCTAGTAGTCAGATTATAATATAAAGTAGAGATAGAATAAATAAACTTGTCTATTAGTTTTATCTTTCAAGTAACCTCACTTGATATAAAAAATTCTCATTAATTATTTTTAATATGTATTTTCTAAGTAGACTATCAGTCAGGGGTTTGGTTTGCCACGTGGCTTTTCTCCTCTGGAGAAAGTTTCCATATAGAGAATGCATACAAGCCATGAGCCATGAGGTGTCACACTATTACTTGAGGCTAGGATCAAAAGTCGTCTAATGATGAGCTTTTTGGTTAAGAAGAATGTGGCTTAGGTTTGAGGTTGAAGTGAGGTTCACGTTCCACTTACACTGAAAATGTAAGTCTTAGAATGAAAATGCTGAGGAACGCTTGTTGGAGGAGGGGGTTAAAGTTATGTAGGCAGAGCAGACTCCAGGATCCAGCTGCCACTGATTTTTGTCGTAATCAAGCTGTGTGGATAAGCCTAGGAGTCAGTCTCCCACCTTCCCCTGGAGAGTACACGAGGAAGGAGCATGAATGGAATCCTCCCAGCCTTTCGGGAGAGCACAGTGCACATTTGCTAAGAGCTTGAAACAGGAAGGCATAGAGGAAGAAGAAAGCCACACTTCCCCTAAGAGTAAGCCGAGAAAGAGGAAGAGCTTGCACTAATTCTTGCTCTTGAGCTGCAGCAAGCCTCCAACAGTGAATCATGTTCGTGAAGATGGAACTCTTGATATCAGACTAGTTATTCTTCCTCTCTACCGTAGGTTGAAACAGGGATCAGAGAGGGGAACCAGAGGCATTCCATCTGACACTCCTCAAAGTGAAGAAAAATTTGTCCCTGACACTGTCAATAACATTCATATGAATAATAAGATTATCATAAGAAGATTCCCATTGGGGGAAAGTCTTCAAGAAATTTTCAAAATGCTCACAGATGAAAAGGAATATGCATTTTTACACCTTTTTTGGTGTCATCTATTACCTAAAACACTTGCTTTCAATTATGCCAAACAAATGAGCAAGAAACTCAAAGAAGTGTTCTGGAGTTTTGCCAACAATCTTGAAAGTTGCATTTGATTATCTTATGGACATATGATTCTCCTTACATTCATGCAGGAGTTGTAGGGAAAGCTTTGCCATTATTATTACGTCAGTGGTGTAATTAGGAAAGATGGTTGTACTGTGCCGATAGTTTGCATTAACAACTTGGAACTAGTTTAAAGTGACTGGGGTTGTTGTTTGCTTGGAAGTAACATTCAGACAGCCTGCAGGATTCAGTCTTGCAATCTTCAAAGCTTTGGAGATTGTGAAGTTAACCTGTTTGAGGGTACAGATTGATAAATACATGCAATCACACTTGAACACTTTCAGATTGCTCTAATGTTATTATTTCTCTCAGTGTAGAAATGCAAATGTATGTAAATATTTACACAGTACTTATGCTTCTAGGATAATTCTGAGCTCTAGAGATTGATAAATTAGCAAGTCTCTACATTTGATTCTTCTAAGAAACAAATGCTTGGCTCAGTAAAAATCCACTTGTCCTGATTGTGGAAGAAAGAAATATGACTGGTGACTATACATAACTGGTATTATGATGTCACCCAGCCAGAGATCTGAGAGTTTGTACATGTTCTTCCCGTGACTCTACCCACCTTTCTGCACATCTTCACCCTCTCTTGCTTGGACTGTTGCAGTAGGCCATATTCTGGTTTTCCCTCCTCAAATTTTGTCTGCCTTGCTATCTCACTGCCCATCTGACATCATTGCTTGCTCCAGTGTAACTTCTTAATAAGTTAATGGCCAACTACACACCAGAATATAATTCCAGAATCTGAGTTCCTGAGGACTATGACACATTGTTGCCCAATAAAAACCAAGGTCTTCTTCTCCCTCACTTTCAAAATCCTATTGGGTCCAGTTGATCACATTTTCTTGATTTCCTGTATGTCTTTTCCTCTTTCCCTACTTCTTCTTCACTCAGCTTGTTTCAGGCTCTCAACAATCCTAATTAGATTATGATGAATAATCTTCAGCTTCCAGCCTACTCCATTCCATTGCATTCAACTAACATATGGTGTCAGGGCCTCATGAAACACAATTTGATCAAGTTGCTGGCCTTACAAGAAAAACAACAGCAGGCACCACTTTTTAGCAGTTCTCAGTGGCTTTCAGGATGAAGGCCACATCTCTTTGCATGACACCCTTACCTTGCCCTACTCTCTAGTCTCAGCCTTTGATTCTCCCCCTTCTCTCTGCCACAGCCAATCCCACCGTGTTACCTGTCAGTTTCACAGGAACTTTTTCCTGCGTGCCTGTGCCTTTGCATAGGATTTTGTTCTCTGCGTAGAATTCCCATCCTCTTTCTCTCCCCACAAATTTTGGCTGAATAATTCTTAGTTGTTTTTTAAACCTTGTCTGAGTTTTTCCCAGAAAAATTTGCAACATGAATTGCCTGTTTATGAGAAGATTGCATCTTATTTATCATATTTGCAGCATAGGCAGACCCACCTAAGGGCAGGCTTCCTGACCTCAGAATCTCCAACAGAGTCCTCATAGGATTTTACTGAAGAGCTAGTTTTCATTTCTCTATATTTTATATTACAATTTTTCAAGACTTAAAAGAAAAGTAGTTAAAGATTAAGGAGTGTGAGCAAATTATTTCCTAAATATTGGAATGTGTCATAAGTTTTGTTTATAGGCACAGATTATTTAATTCTAGTATAGTATTTTGATTGCTGAGATGTAATCTGAGATGATTTCATTCAGGTGATACTGAATTTGTTAAAAATAGCATCTGTAATATTCTCACTGACTTTTGTCATAATCACTAGTGCCATAATATTTATATAATTTTTTCATTAACAAGTAGAATTGTCTGAGAATAGGATCATTTTCATTTTAAAAAATAGTTTCATTTTTGCTAAAGATTTTTTGATGAAGCAACTGATTGTTTTTGAATTTGCAACATGGCTTGTGAGGCCATGTGATTCTGGGTGCATTGCACAATTAATGTAAACTTGGGGAAACTTGTCTTGTTTTGTTTTGTTTTTAATGGTCCAAATTTAAATTGCTTTTAGTCACAGGATTTCTGTAAATACAAACTTATGTCAGAAGAGGCCTTTTGTTTACTTGTTTGATTCAACTCAGCATGTTCATTTAATCTGCAATGATTCAGCTTACTAATTGCTTTAGAAATTTGGAGTGTGTGTTCTCATGATGGCTGAGTACATTGATGGCTTTGATCTGAACTGTAAAGGCTCAGAGAAGGGGCATTTTTTTCCTTGCAAATTTGCCTTTGGAATTTCTCTCATAGGAAAGTACTATTGTTTGACAGGGAGGGTCACTTTTATTTAAATAGTTTAGATTTTTCCATACTTGCAGAATTAGAGGGTCCCCCCCCTCATTTTGGAATGTTTTCTGGTGCTTTCAAATGGAAAGGGTAGGTCATTCTAGGTACTAACAGAAATCTGTATTGTTGATTTTGTGTCTCTCCAGGAAATTTCAAAGAAACTACAATAGAAGGTGTTGATATTAATCTGTTAGGGAAGTCACAACAAACCAAGTTATAACTAAATGAGTCTATGTTAATTTTTCAGAGGCCCAAACAAGAGAAGGATGACCAGTCTATCTATATTCCTTCTTCTTCTTCTTTTTTTTTTTTGCAGAGACAAAGTCTCACTTTATCACTCTCTGTAGAGTGCCGTGCCCTCACACAGCTCATAGTAACCTCTAACTCCTGCACTTAGGCGATTTTCTTGCCTCAGCCTCCCGATTAGCTGGGACTACAGGCACCTGCCACAACGCCTGGCTATTTTTTTGTTTTGCAGTTCAGCCGAGGTTGTGTTTGAACACACTACCTTCGGTATATGGGGTCGGTGCCCTAATTGCTGAGCCACAGGTGCCACCCTATATTCCTTCTTTTTTTTAAATTTTTTTTATTAAATCATAATTGTGTACAATGTGCTGACTTCATATACAATCTGAAATATTTTCATTGAACTATTTAACATAGCCTTCATGGCCTTTTAATCACTATATGAAGACATTTATATTCTGCATTTAGTAATTTTCATTTGTACCCTTCTAAGATGCAC
>CAUYON010196823.1:0-13075 GCA_963573935.1 Arctocebus calabarensis
TGGCATCACAGCTCATAGCAACCTCCAATTCCTGGGCTCAAGCGAGTCTCCTGCCTCTGCCTCCCAAGTAGCTGGGACTACAGGCGCCCGCCACAACACCCGGCCATTTTTTGGTTGCAGCTGTCATTGTTGTTTGGCGGGCCGGGCTGGATTTAAACCTGCTAGCTCAGGTGTACGTGGCTGGCGCCTCAGCCCGTTGAGCCAGAGGCGCCAAGCCTGTTAATGCTTTAGTAAACATACTTTGTATAAAATTAAACATCAAGAATAAATTTAAAAATCAAAAAAATTAATCAATAAATTTAAAAATCAAAAAATACAAAAAAGAGAGCAACAGAAAGGATAGCGTCCAGACTACCACAGAGGCTAGACCAGACCCCACCTCACCTGACTAACCCCCCGGAAGAAGGCCTCCTCGGCAAGGCGTGCTGGCCCGTCCACTGTCTTGCCATCGTCCTCAGGGCCCCAGCTGGCACTGTAGATGTGGATGTGGTTGGGGTTCAGGCCCAGAGAGCGGGCCTCCACCGCATCGGTCACTTCGCCATCCAGCATGCGAACCCCTGGCCGTGAGGGGAGCACCAAGAGGGATGCTGCATGGGTCTAGCTTCCCTAGAGCACACCCAGCCCTGCACCCCCGGGTATGGTGGATGCTGATGCTGGGCAACCCTGAGCCCTAACTGCCTGTCTGGCTCTGCCTTTCAAAGGCCAGGCCCAGAGAGGAGAAGAGAGGCAGTCATCTTTTGCCCCCAAGCACACATTCTAGTCTAGAATGATACTCTGGTTTTTGAAGGAGCATGGTGATCAAGGCCTGCCACGGAAGGACTCAGGATGGGTTCTGTGGATTTGGGAGACTTCTGCTAAGAGATATCCATCCCACCCCACAGGGCCACCAGCACTAGGGCATCCAGCTTTTGAGTCACTGAGAGAGAATCCTTTGTAGAATACATGTGTGGACCCACAGTGGGAAAGTGGTGGGCAATGACCAATAGGCAGAGGAATGTCCCACTGAAAGGCCCTCACAAAAATAGAAGAGCCAAGGCTCACACCCACCTCCAATGCGGGCGTTATAGGCCACACCTACGCCACAGACACCATTGTTGGCCACTGCAGCCACTTCACCTGCACACCGTGTGCCATGCCTGCCAGGGCCAAGAGCACACCATGGGTGGGGGGACAGGGTGCAGCAGAATGCCCCCCACGACTACCATGTCCCATGCACAGCCCCTCCTCTCAGCACTCCCCTTGGCAATGGCCAGCTCTGTGGTGACCAAACCCTCCCTCATAGCCCCAGCTGGACCAGGACTGTGAAAGAAGCCTTCAGCCTGTCAAGTGTGCACAATCCACCCAGGCTTAGCCCAATTTCCCTGAAGAGACAAGAGAGGAAGAGACCAGGGTCCTGCCATTCCTTACCTGTTGTCATTCATCTGTGTGTACCGAGGCTGTGGGTCAGGGTCTTGGTCATTGACATCAAAACTGGCCCCAGGATCCTAGAAAGGGTATGGTTACCATCAGGAACAGTCTGCCCTACAGGCAGAATAGGACAGCCCCAGACACCCCTCCAGAGACCATGGCCGGCCCCCACTTTCTCACATAGTTGCCTGCCAAGTCTGGGTGGTTTTTCTCAATGCCATCATCCAGGATGGAGACCACAATGCCACGCCCGGTGTAGCCCTGGGCCCAGGCCTCCTTCACATTCAGGTCCCGCTGAGTGACACCAGACTGTGGAGACAGCCATCCCCATCACTTACAGGACATGGGTATTTGTGAGTCTCAAGTCCCCTCCCCACTGCAACACCTTCTCCACCCACCCCTGAAATGCCACCACTGGGTGTATGGACTTCATGGGAATGTGAAGAACTCTGGGAGGGCCACCCCAAGCTTGTGCAGTGAGAGGCTGAAGGGAAGGGGAAGAGTCAGGGGGCCTCAAAGTCAGCCTCGACTCCCTGCAGGAGTTCCAGCAGGTAGACAGTGCAGCGGGAGGTGTGGGGCCCAGGCGGAGGAGGCAGCGCACCAGGTACCACTGCTGGGGGAACTTGGGGTCTGTGGGCTCCTGGTACACGTCCCTTTTGGTCCGTCGCTTGGCCACCTGCTGCTCTAACCACTGTACCTGTGAGAAAGGGAGGGCGAGCTGGTGTGTGTGGTGCTGGGGAAGTGTGAGGGGTCCCTGAAAGCAGGGGGCAGGGGCCAGCAGGTGGCCAGGGCCACACTCACTTGAGGCTCCCTCTGCAGACGGCTGTGCCGTAGGCGGTGAGGCCACAGGGACCGCTTCGTCACTGCTCGATGCCAGAAGTGGTAATAGTCACCGAAGATCTGCAATAAAGCAGGGCAACTAAGCTGGGCTTTCCATCTGTCAGTCCCCAGGGAGGCAGGGGATGAGGGTGGACAATGGCTACACGGTAGTCTTGCAATGATGAGGGACAGGACAGTGGGGCAGGCAGGGGACTCACTTTCACTGGGGTACACTGGTCATCTGGAGACCTATGCTGACACCCCAGGGCCAGGGCCAGCTACTATACCCATCCCACTGGCCATCTAGAACATGCCTACTATACAGGGGCTCTGAGAAAAGTCCATCAGTTCCTGCCCCCTAGCACCAGAGTCCCTGTCTTCTCTTGGCCCCACCCACAGGCAGTGTCCTGAATGAACACCCACCTGGCCTAAGTTGAGGAATCCATGCTTTTGTGCCACACTGTCAGCCACTGCCGGGCCCCCAGGGATGCACACAGCCCATGTGTTGGTGAAGACTTTCTGGCCCTGGGCCTCAGCTGCCAGCAAGACCAAGGTTCCTGCTGCTGCCACCATCCATAGCAACCAGGGCCTCAGCTCCATGGGGGTGCAGGTGGTCGAACCCCGAGCTCCCGTCTCTGTGGCCTGGTCACAGGGCCTCAGCTCCCACGTGCCTGCTCACTGCCTGTAGCCCGGGATTAACTGGTGGGGGCATGGGGTCAAGACTGGTGGTCTCAAGAGGGCGAAGGCTGGTGGCTCTGAGAAGAACAGGGAGAGAGAGTCAGTACCTCCCCTCAGCCATGCACTAGAGCTGCCCTCTCCCCCCAGTGGCTCAATCTAGGCCAGAAAGGGGCTCTGGGAAGATGGGGAGGAAGATATCCAGCCCTCCAAATTCTGTCAGATTAGATGGGCACCCCAGAAACCCCTGGGCCTTCTTCCATGCAAGAACACAAGCGTGACACAGGATACGGGGTGAAGAGCATTGAGGCTTAGGTCACCCAGAATCAGCAATAATAGATGGATACATACTTACCATGATAAAAGTAAGAAAAGGTACACTATGAAGCAGTATATACACATAATCCCATTTTTTGTTTATAAAAACTATTTATATACATATATTTATACATAACCCAAAACAAAATCTGGAAGGGCACACGCTAAAATGTTAACAGTGATTCTCTCAAGATGGTGAGAATTACGAATAATTGTTATTTTCTTCCCTATGTCATTGTACATTCTCCAAATTACCAAGTTATATTTTGCAAAGGAATAAAATGTTGGCTTTTTAAAGTTTTCTAAATGGATGGTGTCTATACAACTCACTCACCAGGGTTTCCTGTTCGGCAAAGCAGATTCAGCCATAGGGAGTTATTAGCAAAGGCCTGCAGAAGGAGTGGGCAATTGGAGGTGCGGGGACCACAGAGGCTCATCCCCTTTATGGCTAAGATGGGAGATATCAGCGAAGTCAGGGTCAGGTTTTTTTTCTTACATTTCCTGGGGAACACTGGGGCTGGGCTCCCCAACCCTCTCTAGGCCTGGAGGCCCCCAAACCATCCCCTAGCTCACTCCACGCCCACCAGCCTTGCGTAATCTGAGCCTGACTGCCAGGGCAAACACTGGCTGCTGAGCCAGGAGCACCAAGGTGAGGCTGAATCAATAGTCTGCATGTTGTTTTTCCTCCTTCAGCAAACAGACAGCGGGACCTCTCTGCCTGGGGCCACATAACTGTCCCCACATAGTAGGCCCCCTAACCACCCAGAAGCCAAGCCCCATGGGGTGGGGGATATTGGGAGAGGTCTCAGTGGTGCTGCGTGGGTATCCTGTCTCCTTGAACAGCGACCACAAGGCGCTCTGCCAGATGTCTCTGCCACTCCTGTGGCTGAGGCCACACTTTACTGGGTGGCAAATGAAGGTACCCCAGCTCACCCAGAGCCTGGGGAGCAAGATAGGCAGGTTTGCCACCAGGAACGCCTCGTTTTCTTCAGAGGCTACCCTCAGCTATGACTGGCTTGCCTGGGGGCTTGCAATCCCACCCTGGAGGGCAGGGGGATTCCATATACAATTCCTGGAATATTTTCAGTTTAGACCAAAATAACCTGACAGCTGATGGCAGAATACATCTACAATGCAGCTCTTGCACACCCCTAATGGGCAGAGTCCACAGGGCTCCAGGGCAGGCCTGGGAGCCAGTCCCATGACAACCTAGTGTAGTGGTTCTCAACCTTCCTAATGCTGCGCCCTTTAGTACAGTTCCTGTGGGTCGTGACCCATAGGTTAAGAACCACTGCCCTAGTGGCTAGTTCCAGAAAGCTGGCTTGAAAAATAGCTAGACCTCCAGACACCCCAGCCCTAGAGGTCAAAGAGACCCCCAAGGTCCTCACTTAACAAAAGATGTGAGCCTGGAGGGTGAAGGCATACAGGAACAGGGCCACTTCTTCCTTTCTTTCCACCAGGACAGCTGCCTCTTAGGTCCAGATGTCATGTAGACCCCCCTGACCACAGCCCTGCTGGGCCCCCAAGTCAAGGCTCAGTTCATCTCGTCTAGCCCCAATTCCGCACAGCTGCTCTGTGTTATAGCTATTTAGTTACCTTGCAGCACCCAGAAAGAAAGTAGGTTTCATGTACCAGCAAACAGTCCCCCAAGAAACAGGACCAGCCTCCCCTTGCCCCAGCCATAGTGAGGAGTGGGCGTGCCTTCCAGAACATCGTCTCAGAGAGCTGTGCCTCAGCATCCGGGATGGAGGGAGGACTCCTCACCAAAAAGTAAAAACTGAAAACAATGAATGGGCTTTTTCTCACCCCAACTCCAAACTCTTGACTCACCCTCTGAGTCTCAATTTGTCTCAACTGCATTTCTTGCTGTATTTGTTGTGATCCTGTTATCACAGGGGGCCCACCTGCAGCCCGTGGCCACGGACAGCTGTGGGTGCTCTTCCTTGTTGTGCTCTGGGGCAGAGCCCTTTGTCCAGCTCCAGAACCTCCTGACACAGAGAGCCAAGGCACTAGTCTGACTAGTGACAGCAGGAGGGCTGCTCAGACACCAGGTCCTGTTACTCATGCAGGGAGGCTCCTGTGAACTAATGTCTTCCAGGCCCTGCTCAACTATTATATATTATATGATCCTCCACAAGTCACTTCCTCTCCCTGGGCCTCAGTTTCCTTGGTGGTTAAAAACTGCTAGACCAGCGGTTTTCAAACTTTTTTTTTTTTAAGCCACAGAATCCTTTCTAAAAAAAATCAAATCTTACGGGGAAGCCCATTATAGCAAATAGTAAAACTAGGGGCTGTTCTTGGTGAGACAGGGCCAGGCTGCTCTCTTTCGCTGTATCCACACCTGGCCAGCAGCTGCTCAGCCCTCAAGTAGGCCACATCACCTGGGTTCCCTTTCACTTCCCAAGTCAGGAAGAGAATCCCATCACTCTCAGGTAGAGAGGGGTCTGCACCCCAGGGGCAAGAGGGTGAGGGATGTTGGTTGGGAAAGCAGGTTCTGACTAGACAAGTGCCCGCCATCAGACTTGTCTGGCAAGCAGCCCACCCCTCGATCCGGCCACCCCACGGTGTCCTGGCCAGGTCTCGGCAGAAGGCAGCCACTGAACCTACCTGAGCCAGCCCGCCAGAGCCTGTGGGCCTCACCTGAGTCCTCTGCTGCACAGGTGTACGGGCGGGGGGGGGGCATGAATATCCCCTCTGCTCCCCCATGCTGCTCCTCCCTCTCCCGGCTGAACGCAGGCCCTCTCCAGCTGCCGAGTGGGCGAGCGCCTGCGGCCCGAGGACTGCGGGGAGGCGGGAGCACCCGACGCCTCTGGAATTCTCTCCCCATCCCGCCCCCAACGGGGGCCCCGGAGGCGCTTCCTGAGGTCAGAGGGATGTCCTGGCCCCCAGCGGAAAAGTACCGGCGCGGGCAGGAGCGGGAGAGCTGGGCCGGCGCGCTCAGGTGGGTTGCGGGGCGCCCTTCCTGTTCTCCGCGGCTCCACCCTCAGGCCGGGCCCGGGAGCCAGTTTCCAAAGGCGGCTGAGCCCGGGTCAGGCGCCAGCGCCCCCGACTCTCCGCTGCCCGGGCTCCCGGGCCGCGCAGCCCACTCCTCCGGCACAGCGGCCCAGCCCGGCCGGCTCCCCTCGGGCCCGGCTCCGGCGCGCTACCTCCCCCGGGCCCCGTGCCCCGCGCCCTCGCTGCTTACCCTAGGGAGCCCGGGCGGGGAAACTTTTTCAGGCGAGCGCCGCGGCGGCTCCAGCGCCCCTGGGCCGAGCGGACAGCCCGGCGGCGGGGGCCTGGGCTCAGCGCGGTCCCCGCGCCCGGCGGCGGCGTCACGGCGCGGAGGCGCGGCCTCGGCCAGGGCCGGCGACCAGGGCAGGGCTCGGCCTCTGCTCCTGCTCCGGCTCAGGCTGGGGCAGCGGCCGGGCCGCGGCAGCGCGGCTTGTTTACTCGGGCCGCTGTCAGCGGCGGCGGCGACCCGGGCTCCTCCTCCTCCGCTGCCGCCGCCGCGCCCCTCCCCCTCGCAGCGCCACCTCCGTGCTCCCCCGGCCGCCGCTGCTGCTGCCGCCGCGGCCCATGCCGCCCGGCCCTGCGTTCGGAGCGTGAGCGCTGCTCGCTCGGCCCTGAGCGGCTCTGCGGCCTTCTGAGGCGCCCGCTGCCTCCAGCTCCTGGCAGGGGCAGGTAGGAAGTGGGGCCGAGGATCCCAAAGCCCTCGCGCCCCGCTGGCGCGTCCCCCAGGCCCCGCTCTCCGCGCTCCCTCCCCGGGCTCGGCTCCTCGCGTCGCGAGCTCCCCGGGCAGCAACCGCGGAGACCCGCTCGGAATAAAGAGGATGGAAAAGGTTTGGGGACTCAGTGCGAGCTAGCCCTGGCCAGACCCTGGGGGCCGGCCCTCTTCCCCCGCTTCCCCACGCCCGAGCCACGAGTTCGCGCGCGGCCAGGCTAAGTGCCTGGCATGGCGGACCTGGGGCGCTCGCTGCGGCAGGCGAGCTTCCTCGCGGCCTGCTGTTGGAGGAGTCACGATTTTATTTGCATCTATAGAGACAGATGGATATGTCACCAGAACTAGCCCACCTCCTTTTAATTTTTTTAGCTTTCTTAAACCAACTGCGTGCCAGGCACCTGGCCAGTCAGTTTACGTTATCTCCTCCTTATGTACATTATTTAATCCACATAATCCTTTCAAGCTGACATTATTAATCGCATTTTACACATAAGGAAACTGAGGCGCATAAAGTTTAAATAATTTGCCCGAAGTCCCAGAGTAGCAGACCTCAGAGCCCCTCATGGTGTGAACTGCGTCCTCCCGGGCCTTAGAAGACGGCAGGGAAGTGCTGCTTAGCTGGGCAGACAGCTTCACCTAGAAAGAAAAGAGGGAAAGAGCTTCCCAGGCTGGGTTGTTCCAAGGTGGCAGAACCACATGTCCCAGCTGTACACCCCAGTGAGAGAGAACCTGGGCTCAGGGTTGTCCTGCCCCAGGGACTGTGGCCAACCTCACCAAGGTTCCCCTGAGGACTTAAACGGTGAGCTCTTTCCAAGGGGCTCTCTACCAACCCCTTGAAAAGGGTACATTTTCCATACATTTTCCTTAAGTTGCCCTATATATATCACTCTACAGCCTACAGAAGAGGAAACTTAGGCCCAGGGAGGTTAAATAATATTCCTAAGGTAACTCGTGAAAAGTCAGCAAAGAGGCTCAACTTATTTTGACAATATTTTGTACTGCCTCACCTTAGACAAGTTGGTTGAGTCCTCAGTTAACCCCTCTGGAAAATGGAGATAATATTCAATTGATGGGATGGGTGATATTAGGGGACCTTACTCATATTGCAAAAACTGGAAACCTGGGGAAGATTGCAGGGTCCTTCAAGTTGAACTGGGAGATAAGCCTGGTTGCCCCCCTTCAGAGAGGTCTTGCCCCATCACAGGAGCTGAGGCTTATTGACTGGGGCAGCCCTGACCAGAGCCACCCTGGGCAAGTCATACAGGCAGGAAGTGAGTCACAGCTCTTCCTCAGGCTGTGAGCAAGAGAACAGAGTTGAGGGGAAATAGGGTCAGGGCTGGCCCCACCTAACCTAGGAGTCCCCAGTGCCACTCCCACATGTCCTCTGGCTTACAAAATAGGGCAGCCCAAGAAAAGAGCAGTTCAGGCTGTCTCAGGGGTCCTGCCCCATCCTGGAGCCAGCCTAGGGGAGCCATAGTAGGTTTTGGGGTAGGGATAAGGGTAGGGGCTCCCCCAGCTCAGACAGTTGCCACCATCTGCTGGGACATCCCAGTTTCTCTAGGCCAGCTTTCTCCCTCCAGTCTTGCCTTCAGCAGGAGGCCTAACTCTTCAAACTGTGTTGCTCAGATGTGTGTCACTGAGAAAGAGGAATGAAGGGACTAGGCAGGTGAGCACCTGTGCTTGCTTCACCCAGAGCTTCTCTGCTTTTGTTCCTCTCATATTTTGAGGTTTCATGTAAGATTGTATTTTACAACAGTTCTGCTAAAAAGAATAGGAAAGCCACTCTCTAGAGAACTCTCTGGAGAGAATCCTATTTTGCCACAGTTGGTGACTTCTTTTATCTCATGGAAGCATGTCCTGCAGACAGGTATTGTTCTCTTTATCACTCCTAACAGATAAACTGTCCCTGGAGCAGGTGGTCAGGACTTGGCAGGAAGTGAGTGAGAGCCCAAGGTCCTCTGCAATCCCACTGTATCACTTCACCTTAGTAATTGGTAGGGCTTGGGCAAGTTATAGGAGTCTGGAGAGGGATGGGAAGGGAGGACATGGTGTATCAGGCGGGGGTGGAGGTGGGGGTGGGGGGTTGGGGGTGCTTGGGAGGGAGGATCCCGCCTACCAGGCCTCTCTTTAATCCTTGGATTGGAGACTCTTGAAAGTAGCCACAGTCTTTGGAGTCACTCTGACTCCTGGTGGAGTGCTTTGCTATTACCCTGGAGGGCTCTAGAAGTCTTTCAGATCTCTGCATCACCTCAGGCACCTCAAACAAAGCCTTCAGCAGCAGCACCCACTCCAGCTTTTAATCAAAATGTGTGCACATTCATACTTGTAGAGAAGCGTACACAACGAAATTTAGTTGTTTTCTCTGAAAGGGTCAGTTTTGAGAGCTATTTATTTGTTGCTTACCTGCATTTTTCAGAATGTTTACAATAACTTTTTTTTTTTTAGACAAAGTCTCAATTTCTTGCCCCTGGTGGAATAACCTGGTGTCATAACTCACAGCAACCTCAAACTCTTAGGCTCAAACGATCCTCTTGCCTCAGTCTCCCAAGTAGCTGGGACCATAGGTACCTGCCGCAATGCCCAGCTGTTTTTTTTAGAGACTGGGGTCTCACTCTTGCTCAGGCTGGTCTCGAACTTCTGAGCTCAGGCAATCCATCCACCTTGGCCTTCCACCATGCTGGGATTATAATTATGAGCCACTGAGCCCAGCCCCCCCCCATAACATTTTTTTTTTTGCAGTTTTTTTTGGCCGGGGTTGGGTTTGAATCTGCCACCTCTGGCATATGGGGCTGGTGCCCTACTCCTTTGAGCCACAGGTACCGCCCAATAACTCTTATAATAAAATAATTAAACCTCTCTGGACACTGACTTCTTTAACTCCTCTCAGGCAACAGCCTTTATGACTTATTGACCACCTGATTTTTCTTGCTTTTGTCAAGACCCCTGAGCCCCCTTAATGGAAACAAAGAATTTTCGATGACAGCTGAAAGAACACTGATCAACAATAGAACCAAGTCACTAACCTATCAGAAAACTTTCTACAGATCAAATAATTAAGCTGTTATCAAAATCAAGGTACACACGGCTTAGTGCCTGTGGCTCAAGCAGCTAAGGTGCCAGCCATGTACACCTGAGCTGGTGGGTTTGAATCCAGCCCAGGCCCACCAAACAACAATGACGGCTGCAACCAAAAAATGGCCAGGTGTTGTGGCGGGCGCCTTTAGTCCCAGCTACTTGGGAGGCGGAGGCAGAAGACTCGCTTGAGCCCAGGAATTGGAGGTTACTGTGAGCTGTGATGCCATAGCATTCTATCCAGAGTGACAGCTTGAGGCTCTGTCTCCAAAAAAAAAAAAAAAATCAAGGTACACACTAAGAGACCTCTGAAGCTAAAGGAAACCCCTTGGGTGACAAATACAGTAAGACTGATGCTCCCAAGGAAAGAATTCTTTACCACACACGTACTTCCCCTTGGTTCTCACCCAAAATGATACATCATGGCAAAGATATCTTTTTGTTTTTTTTCTTTTTGAGACAGAACCTCGAGCTGTCACCCTGGATAGAGTGCTGTGGCATCACAACTCACAGCAACCTCCAACTCCTGGGCTTAAGTGCTTCTCTTGCCTCAGGCTCCCAAGTAGCTGGGACTATAGGCGCCTGCCACAACACCTGGCTGTTTCTTTGGTTGTAGTTTGGCAGACCCAGGCTGGATTCTAACCCGCTCTGGTGTGTGAGCCTGGTGCCTTAGCCGCTTGAACTATAGGCACCGAGCCTTGGCAAAAACATTGTAAACGGGGCTCGGCGCCTGTGGCCCAACGGGCTAAGGCGCCAGCCACATATACCTGAGCTGGCAGGTTCAAATCCAGACCGGCCCGCCAAACAACAATGATGGCTGCAACCAAAAAAAAAATGGCTGGGAGTTGTGGTGGGCGCCTGTAGTCCTAGCTACTTGGGAGGCAGAGGCAGGAGACTCGCTTGAGCCCAGGAATTGGAGGTTGCTGTGAGCTGTGATGCCATGGTGCTCTATCCAGGGTGACAGCTTGAGGCTCTGTCTAAAAAAAAAAGACATCTTAAAGGCCTCACCACAGATACCAGTAAAGCAAGTGTGAGAATTAGCTCTTTTTTTTTTTTTTTTTTTGAGACAGAGCCTCAGGCTGTCGCCCTAGGTAGAATGCTATGACATCACAGCTCACAACAACCTCCAACTCCTGGGCTCAAGTGAGTCTTCTGCCAGCACCTCCCAAGTAACTGGGACTACAGGTGCCCACCACAACGCCTGGTTATTTTTTGGTTGCAGCCTTCATTGTTGTTTAGCGGGCCCCAGGCTGGATTCGAACCCGCCAGCTCAGATGTATGTGGCTGGCGCCTTAGCTGCTTGAGCCACAGGTGCTGAGCCAAGAGTTAGCTCTTTTATATGAGCCAGTGAGTTTTATATTTCTGTGTATTTGCCTGATCCATGGTTAAAATTTTATAATTGAACCACTTGGTTGAGTAGTAAAATTAAAAATATATATTTATATAATAATGAAACCTTTAGGTCCTGCAGAATTAAGTGAAGTGTGCCATACTTCACCATCCCACTTTAGAGCACCTGGGATCCCCCTGCTGCAGTAACACTCAGGCCCCTGCCTAGCATGGGCAGCCCTTCTGGCTACACCACTTTGGAAACACCTTCTTTATATGACAGGCAGACAGGGTGTCTGTGCATGGGGGGAAGAGCTATGCGTGATTCAGTGGTGACATATCTGGTCACGTTAGGACTAGGTCCCAGCATAGCCAGCCCCCCTTATCTTCCCCATTTATAGGGTGGGTCTTTACTTACCTTATTTATTTTTGAGACAGAGTCTTACTGTGTCACCCTCAGTTGAGTGCTATGCCGTCACAGCTCACAGCAACCTCAAATTCTTGGACTTAAGCAATTCAATTCTCTTGCCTCAGCCTCCCAAATAGCTGGGATTACAGACACCTACCACAACACGTCGCTAGTTTTAGAGGCAGGGTCTTGCTGTAATTCAGGCTAGTCTCCAACTCAGAGTTCAGGTGATCCACCCACCTCGGCCACCCAGAGTGCTGAGATTACAGACAAGAGCCACTGTGCCCAGCCCTGTATTTACCTTTGCCACATCCAGTCACTTGGCTTAGTGGCCTCGGTCCACCAGCTCCAGCCCTGTGTTTTCTGTCTTCCCTTCTGTGCCCAGCCGGCACTACCCACAGTGAGGGACCTGATAAATGCTTCGGGTGCAGTCTAGTTTGGTGGACATTCATTGGACAACTTCTGAACACCAATCCCCAGTGCCTCAGAGCTGTATCCCTTAGAGCTTGCCTGCAGGAAGCCAGAGACCATCTCTGGTGGAACTGCAAGGGGCGTCTTCCAGGTCTGTGGCCTCTGAGGCCTTATAATTCCAATAAGCTGCTGCCCCTCCTTCTCCCTCTTGAACTAGAAAAGTAAAAACAGTCAATCATCATAACTTACGGAGTTTCAGTAGGTTTCATCTGGAACAGGATTTCTCAGCCTCAGCACTATGGACAGCCTGGGATGGACAGTTCTCTGTTATGGGGACTGTCCTATATATTTCAGGATGTCTGGCCGTGTCTCTGGTCTGCAAACACTAATGCCAGGGCACGCCCACTCCTATGAGGATGATCAGAAAGATCTCTGGGCACTACCAAATGTCCCTGAAGTGACAAAATCACTCCCAGTTGAGAAACACTGACTCAGCATGAGATCAGTAGTGTCACGGAGGAGCTGATGTGCAGGGTTCAAGGTAGCAGTTTGTCAGTGAAGGAGAGTGCTCCCAGACCTGAAACTACCCAGTGTGTCAGTACAATGGCAGGGCCAGCTAGTGCTCAGGGCAGATAATCTTCATCTTCCCAACACCCAATGACATCTTTCAGGAATGGTACTGGTAACGCTGAATCAGGGCAAGGGTTTGTCATGTTCATCCCACTCAGCTTTCTTTTCTTTTTCTTTTTTTCTTTTTTTTTTTTTTTAGACAGAGCCTGAAGCTGTCACCCTGCATAGAGTGCTGTGGCATCACAGCTCACAGTAACCTCCAATTCCTGGGCTCAAGCGAGTCTCTTGCCTCTGCCTCCCAAGCAGCTGGGACTATAGGCGACCACCACAACGTCTGACCATTTTTTGGTTGCAGCCATCGTTGT
>CAUYON010196824.1:0-23895 GCA_963573935.1 Arctocebus calabarensis
GTATACGCCAATAACAGTCAAGATGAGAGGCTAATTGAGGACACAACTCCGTTCACCATGGCTTCAAAGAAAATGAAATACCTAGGAATATACCTAACAAAGGAGGTGAAGGACCTCTATAAAGAAAATTATGAAATCCTAAGAAAAGAAACAGCAAAGGATATTAACGAATGGAAGAACATACCATGCTCATGGCTGGGAAGAATCAACATTGTTAAAATGTCTATACTTCCCAAGGCAATCTACCTATTCAATCCGCCATCCCTATTAAGATTCCAACATTATACTTTCAAGATTTGGAAAAAATATTCTGCGTTTTGTATGGAGCCAGAAAAAAACCCGTATAGCTAAAACAGTTTGACCATATCAAAATTTAAATTTCTGGGCCAGGCACTGTGGCTCACACCTGTAATCGTAGGCTGCGGTGGAAGCACAGCTTGAGGTCAGAAGTTCAAGAACACCCTAAGGAACATAGTCAGAACCTGTGTCTACAAAAAATAGAAAATTAGTTGGGCATGGTGGTGTGTGACTATAGTCCCAGGTTCTCAGGAGATTAAGGCAGGATGATCACATAAACCCAGGAATTGGAGGTTGCAATGAGCTATGATCTTATCACTGCACTATATCCCTATCCCTCTATTCTAGGCACAGAGTGGGACTCTGTCCCCTACCCTGTACAAAAAGAATTAAATTTTTTAAGACAAGTATATACAATGTCATCCTACAAACTGCTTACACCAAAATCTGTTGGATCATTCTTATTCTTTTTTTTGAGACAGAGCCTCAAGCTGTCACCCTGGGTAGAGTGCCGTGACATCACAGTTCACAGCAACCTCCAATTCCTGGGCTCAAGTGAGTCTCTTGCCTCCGCCTCCCAAGTAGCTGGGACTACAGGCGCCTGCCACAATGCCTAGCCACTTTTTTTTTGGTTGCAGCTGTCATTGTTGTTTGGCGGGCCTGGGCTGGATTCTAACCCACCAGCTCAGGTGTACGTGGCTGGCGCCTTAGCTCATTGAGCTACAGGCGCTGAACCCGTTCTTATTCTAGATTCTTTTCTTTCTTTCATACTGTTATCAACTCTGCTGACTTCTCCTTCAAGACATACCCAGGATCCAAGAATTTCTCCGTCAGCCCAATTGTTTGTAGCTTTGTCCAGGATAGCTTTTGCTTTTGCTTGACTACTATAATTACCTCCTTACTGGTCTCTCTGCCACCACCGCCCTATTTTCTACAAGTCTTATATAACTGTCAGAAAAAGAATCTTAAAATGTAAAGTCAGATCATATCACTTCACAGGTTAAAATTCTGCAGTGATGGCCCATTTCATTCATAGTAAAAGCCAAAGGCCTGATAATTGCCTACAAGGCCCCATATAAACTAGCCATCCATTACCTCCCCAATTTCATACCCTGGCTCACTCTACTTCAATGCTGCTGGTCTCTTTTTCTCCACACTTAGCAGAGTCCCAAATTTGAGCCTCTGCACTCTGTTCTCTATGCCAGAATGGTCTTTCCCCAGTGTATGTGTATGTTCCACTTCCTTACTTTCTACCTTTGGTCTAATGTTACCTTCTCAATATGGCCTACCCATCCTTGACTGCTCTATTCTGTAATGGCCTCCTCTCCCCAGCAATTCCATTCTCCTTACACTCTGCTCAACTTTTCTTTTTCCACAGACTACAAAAGGATATTCATTGCAACAGTGTTGTCAACAGTGAAAAGTAAGTAGTAACCTAAATATAACTATTGACTGAAGAACAAATAACTGTGGAGCAAACATAAAGTGAAATATTCTGTAGCCACCAAAAAGTATGAAAGAAATCTTTATGCACTAACATATATGATAAACCTTTAGCACAAACAGTTGTATGAAAACAATCACAGTTGCTGATAAAACAATCACAGGGCTGGGCGCCTATGGCTCAATGGGCTAAGGCGTCAGCCACGTACACCTGAGCTGGTGAGTTCGAATCCAGCCCGGGCCCGCCAAACAACAACAGATGCAACCAAAATATGGCCAGGCATTGTGACGGGCACTTGTAGTCCCAGTTACTAGGGAGGCAGAGGCAAGAGACTCGCTTGGGCCCAGGAATTGGAGGTTGCTGTGAGCTGTGATGTCACAGCACCCTATCCAGGGTGACAGCTTGAGGCTCTGTCTCAAAAAAAAAAAGAAAAAGGTTTACATTATGATGTATACCCCCACAGGTACTTCCTATTTCCTACAATGACATTCTTTAGTAAATAAATGAGGAAAGATCTGAGAGGACATATAACAAACTAGGAGTGTTTCTCACTAAAAGATGCAGACAATGACAGCTTTAGACTTACTTAGTTACAATTTTTCTACCAAGAAAAATGTTTCCATGTTTTATTACCATTATTAAAGACTAAATTTAAAAAGAAAACTTTATTCGTAAACCAAATATGGCATTTCATCAATGTTTTTATCTGCATTTATTTTATTCCTAAAGGAGTTGAAGATAATTTTCAAATATTTCTTGGTCATTTGAATATTCTTTTTGAATTATGTGTTTATGTTCTTTGCCATTTTTGAGAACTCATCAAATAGAGCTTGTATAGTTCTATTTATTAAAGGCCCTCAATTTAATGTGTTGAAAATATTTCATTTGGTGCACAAAGTTTAACTATATATATTAAAACCAAAGGAAAGGCTCCGCTCCTATAGCTCAAGCAGTGAAGGCACCAGCCATATACACCAGAGCTGGTGGGTTTGATTCCACCCCAGGTCTGCCAAACAACGACAACTACAACCATAAAATAGCTAGGCCTTGTGGCAGATGTCTGTAGTTCGAGCTACTTGGGACGTCGAGGCAAGAGAATCACTTAAGCCTAGGAGTTGGAGGTTGCTGTGAACTGTGATGCCATAGCACTCTACCCAGGGCAACGGCTTGAGGCTATCTAAAAAAAAAAATATTCGGGGCTCGGTGTCTATGGCTCAAGCGGCTAAGGCGCCAGCCACATACACCTGAGCTGGGGGCTTCGAATCCAGCCCGGCCTGCCAAACAACAATGACGGCTGCAACCAAAAAATGGCCGGGCATTGTAGCAGGCACCTGTAGTCCCAGCTACTTGGGAGGCAGAGACAGGAGACTCACCTGAGCCCAGGAACTGGAGGTTGCTTTGAGCTGTGATGCGATAGCTCTCTATCCAGGTTGACAGCTTGAGGCTCTGTCTCAAAAAAAAAAAAGAAAAGAAAAGAATCGGGCTTGGTGCCTGTGGCTCAAGTGGCTAAAGCGCCAGCCATGTACACCTGAGCTGGCAGGTTCGAATCCAGCCTAGGCCTGCCAAACAACAATGATGGCCAAACAACAATGATGGCTGCAACCAAAAAAATGGCCGGGCCTTGTGGCGGGTGCCTGTATTCCTAGCTACTTAGGAGGCGGAGGCAGGAGACTCGCTTGAGTCCAGGAATTGGAGGTTGCTGTGATGCCACGGCACTCTATCCAGGGTGACAGGCTTGAGGCTCTGTCTCAAAAAAAATAAAAATTAAAAAAAATAAATAATCGGCTCAGCACCTGTAGCTCAAGTGGCAAAGGGACCAGCCACATACACCAGAGCTGGCAGGTTCAGATCCAGCCTGGGCCTGCCAAACAACAATGACAACTACAACCAAAAAATTGCCAGGTGCTGTGGCGGGCACCTGTACTCTCAGCTGCTTGAGAGGCTGAGTCAAGAGAATCGCTTAACCCCAAGAGTTGGAGGTTGCTGTGACCAATGATGCCACAGCACTCTACCCAGGGTGACATCTTGAGGCTGTCTCAAAAATAAATAAATAAATAAATAAATAAAGATGGTACCTGTGGCTCAAAGGAGTAGGGTGCTGTCTCCATATGCCGGAGGTGACGGGTTCAAACCCAGCCCCGGCCAAAAACTATAATAAAATAAAATAAACCAAAGGAAACACGACTTGGTCAACTATAAAAGACTTTTTTTTTGCAGTTTTTGGCCGGGGCTGGGTTTGAACCTGCCATCTCTGGCATATAGGGCCAGCACCCAACTCCTTTGAGCCACAGGCACCGCCCGTATAAAAGAAACTTTTAAAAACTGATTGAATTGTATGTACCCTCATATTAGTCAAAAATTTAAAAATATTCTGACACCTTAATAAAATTTAAACATACAGGAACATGGGAAAAAGTAGAAATAATAAATGATGAAGGTACAACCCATTACCAATTTCCTTTCAACTGCTACTAATTTGATTCTTTTAGTGCTTCACACTAATCTTTTGAGGTAAGTAGGATAGTTATTAAAATTTCTATTTTACAGATAAGAAAATAGACCCAAGATAATCCAACTAGGCTTTATTTCTTCTTATGGAAAAAAATAATTTGCAAAGATTCTTTTTTTTTAGATGTTACCCTTGGTAGAATGCCTTGGCATCACAGCTCATAGCAACCTCAAGCTCTTGGGCTCAAGCAATTCTCTTGCCTCAGTCTCCCGAGTAGCTGGACTATAGGCGCCTGCCCCAATGCTCGGCTATTTTTAGAGATGAGGCCTTGCTCTGGCTCAGGCTGGTCTCAAATGTGTGAGCTCAGGGAATCCACCCACCTCAGCCTCCCAAGTGCTGGGAATATAGGTATGAGCCACCATGCCCAACCAAGAATTTTTTTTATAGTGACTAGCAAGTAACATTATTTTGTGTAGGTAAGATAAATCCACAAATCTGAAAAACAAACAAAACAAAACCCACTATTTATCTAACTACCTATAAAAATTAACACAACTACCAATTCACCAAAAATAACCTAATAACAGTTACAAAGCAGGTTGAAAATACAATTTTAGGTAATTGTGTTTTGTGTCCATAGCCTAAGGAATGAGGTTTTCTACTAGAACTGATCAGGAAAAACAAACATTGCTATTTCTACAATATAAAACTTGCCAGGTGGTGGTGGGAGGCAGGAAAACTTTTCACTCTTATGAACAAAATTAAAATGATTCTTAATTTGGTTTATCTAAAATGATTTCTTTTACAAATTAATCTTGAAGTTTGTCTAAAAAAAGTCTAAGGAACTCTGAAAGAGTATGTTCCTTTACATTGCAAATAACTTTCAATAAACATATTCTAAGGCTCGGTGCCTGTGGCTCAACGGGCTAAGGTGGCAGCAACATACACCTAAGCTGGCGGGTTCGAATCCAGCTAGGGCCCAACAATCAACAATGATGGCTGCAACCAAAAAAAAATGGCTGGGCGTGATGGTGGGCACCTGTAGTCCCAGCTACTTGGGAGGCAGAGGCAGAAGACTCACTTGAGCCCAGGAATAGAGGTTGCTGTGAGCTGTGACAGGGTGACAGCTTGAGGCTCTGTCTCAAAAAAAAAAATAAATAAATAAATAAATAAATAAATAAATAAATAAACATATTCTGAGACAGAATTTGGTTTGCATTATGATTTGACTTAAAACAAACAAGGAGGCTGCATATTCTTAAATATAAAAAGATAGGCTCGGCGCCTGTGGCTCAACAGGCTATGGTGACAGCAACATACACTTAAGCTGGTGGGTTCAAATCCAGCCCGGGCCACTAAACAACAATGACGGCTGCAACCAAAAAATGGCCAGGCGTTGTGGCAGGCGCCTATAGTCCCAGCTACTTGGGAAGCGGAGGCAGGAGACTCGCTTGAACCTAGAAGTTGGAGGTTGCTGTGAGCTGTGATGCCACAGCCTCTATCCATGTTTACATATTTAGGCTCTGTATCAAAAAAAAAAACCAAATATGTGGCTGTGGGGATGGAAAGGGGAAATGGAGAGCAACTGCTAATGAGGGTTTCTCCATGAGGTTATGAAAATGTTCTAAAGTTAGATTGTGGTGGTGATAGCACAAGTCTGTGAATACACCAAAAACTATTAATATACACTTAAAATTATTATACAATATGGTATGTGAATATCTCAATAGAGCTTTTCTCTTTTTAAAGGTAACTAGGGCTCGGTGCCTGTGGCTCAATGGGCTAAGGCGCCAGCCACGTACATTTAAGCTGGCGGGTTCGAATCCAGCCCTGGCCCGCCAAACAACAATGACGGCTGCAACCAAAAAATGGCCGGGTGTTGTGGCGGACGCTTGTAGTCCCAGCTACTTGGGAGGTGGAGGCAGGAGACTCGCTTGAGCCCAGGAATTGGAGGTTGCTGTGAGCTGTGATGCCATAGCACTGTATCCAGGGTGACAGCTTGAGGCTCTGTCTCAAAATAAATAAATAAATAAATAAATAAATAAATGTAACTGGACTGTAAAAACTTTCTAAAAGTTTCGCTTTTGTTGGTTCTAAATCCCTCAAACAAGTGGTTCTCAAATGGAAGTATTTTGTCTCCTGGGAGATTTATCAAGGTCTGAAACATTTTTGGTTGCTCAAATCTGAGAGATTAATGGTATATAGTGAGAACAGAGGCCAAGGATGCTGCTAAACATTTCACAATGCACAAAACAGACCCCCAAACAAAGAATTCCCTGGCCTAAAACGTCAGTAGTGTCAAGGTTAAGAAATGTCCTGAAATTCAACAACAGAATAACTCAACATTATAATGTTTAGGACTTTCATTCATATGATTATAAACAATCATAACCAAAATAAGATATATGAAAAATTAAAATATGGTACATTTGTGTGACACCTATAAAAACTGTAAACTACATGAGTCTCCATAAAAACAGAAACTATTATCACTCTGATTAAAACCTTTGCAAAAACAGTAATATAAATTTGTGAGTAGGCTGTGACAGCTTTGATGGACATGAGTGGAGAGATTCCATGGTATGCTGGTAATAAAATTTTATAGTATCTTATAAATTATGGTTTTGAAAATTAAGCTTATTAATTACAAAATACCCCTTAGCCTTAAGCAAGAGCTGGAACTATCTATTTTTCCTACAGGGGAACTATATCCTATAAATCAATGTTCTCTGTACTTCTCAATTGAAGGCAAATCTTATTATCCATTGACTTCCAGGACTATTAATATACTATGGGTAATGCAAACTTTGTAAACCAACACTAAGGTGTTGAAGCACAACTAACAGTTCATAGAGTCTACAGGTCAAATAGAGCTTTGGAAAGAAGCAAATCTATCATTGCGTTTCTGATGCTCTGTAGTTTCTTCCTTTGAGGACCTGGCAGTGGAAGGAATTAACAGATAATGTATATAACACACTTAGCACAATGTCTGGAAAGATAAACACTCAAGAGGAATGTCAACCTTATTATAAGTGAAACTGCACAATTTTTAAAGACAAGTACTTAATAAGACCTGGATCTTTTGATGAAAACCTTATATATAAGTGGTATTTATTCATTCAACAAACATTTCTTCAGCATCTGCTAATGCTTAATGCTGCTGTAGAAATAAAGATGAGTAGGATCTGATGTGAAATTCTCGCCTTTAGAGCGGACAAACTCAAATAAATAATTGTACTATGTACAATAACAAAAACGTGAATAAGATGCTTAAGTAGCAGAGAGGACAATGATTTACTCTAGGAGAAACAAAGAAGTCTTCATGGAGGAGACGCACAAATGGAAAGACGGGCAAACGGGAAGCCAACAGAAGGGTACGTTTAGAGGCATTAACTCTGACAGCAGGCATACTATTAAGATTAGAATTTAAGCTAAAAAGGCAGTTGGAGGGACAGAGCAAGAGGTAGGGGGCCTTGTGAAGGTGTCATGTTCTTCCTTCCCAACCCCAATTCTGAGAATACTGCCACCTGAGTTTACTGAAGTTATGAAATGCTTGAAATGCACACAACTACTTTATACTTATACTTTGTTACCTAATGTTCTCTTCTAAGACTCAGGGAAGTTATAAAGTCAGGCAAGATTACACAGCAGCTATTAAATAGCAAAGCCAAGACGTGAACCTAGGTCAGCCTGAATCCAGAGTTCAGCACTCCTTTCCAGTGGGCTATTTGGATTTCCCAGGGCAACTGAGAGTTAGAGGTACACATGGTAACACCTATCAATTCTGAAGCCTGAAAGTGTTGCTCTTTTGAAACTCTCTGAACTAGTAAGGAAAAGCAACTCCAATCACTTACAATCTGCTACCTATGAGGCATGGTAGGTGGTACTTCAGTTTTTGTTCTCCCACTTAATGTTCTAGCGAGGCTGCCATTATTCCTGCCTTACCACGAAAAGTAGATGTAGATGTTTTTTAAAAAGTACTCTAAACTTAACTAATGACCTGATACTTACATTCAAAAAAGTGTGAGGAAGAACTCACATTTTCCTACAGAAAGAGTACACTAAGGAGGGACATCTAAGCAGAATTAAGAACCAAGCACAAAGAGCTCTGATCTTAAGAAAACAAACACCAGCGATCTCCAAAGTTTTTTACTGTTTAATCCTACCATTAAAAATACCTTGACATTGGCTCGGCGCCTGTAGCTCAACGGGCTAAGGCGCCAGCCACATACACCTGAGCTGGAGGGTTCGAATCCAGCCCAGCCCCGCCAAACAACACTGACGGCTGCAACCAAAAAATGGCTGGGTGTTGTGGCGGCAAGAGACTCACTTGAGCCCAGGAATTGAAGGTTGCTATGAGCTGTGATGCCATGGCTCTCTGTGGCAGCTTGAGGCTCTGTCTCAAAAAAAATAAATAAATAAATAAAAATACCTTGACATCATAACCTAATACATTTATTTAAAACCTATACACATAATAAAATGCATATCAATATGTACATTATAAAACTTACATCAGAAGACATGTAAATGACTTGATTAGAAAAACAAGTTCTAGCCTGCTTTCTATTTCAGAGATAATTGTCTTTCAGAATATCATGATCAAGGCATAAAAATTAAAAGTATTAAAAAGCAAACATAGGCTCGGCACCTATGGCTCAACGGGCTAAGGCGCCAGCCACGTACACCTGAGCTGGCGGTTTCGAATCCAGCCCGGGCCCACCAAACAACAATGACGGCTACAACCAAAAAAAAAAAATAGCCAGGCATTGTGGCGGGCGCCTGTAGTCTCAGCTACTTGGGAGGCAGAGGCAGGAGACTCACTCGAGCCCAAGAGTTGGAGATTGCTGTGAGCTGTGATGCCACAGCACTCTATCCAGGGTGACATCTTGGGGCTCTGTCTCAAAAAAAAAAAAAAAAGCAAACATAAACCCACCCAGGCAAGAGAATTACTTCAGCCCAAGAATTTGAGGTTGTTGTGAACTGTAATGCCACGGAACTCTACCCAGGGCAATAAAGTGAGACTCTGTCTCTTAAAAAAAAAACAAAAAAGGGTGGCACCTGTGGTTCAGTGGGTAGGGTGCTGCCCCATATACCAAAGGTGGTGGGGTTCAAATCCGGCCTCAGCTGAACTGCAAAACAGAAAAATAGCCGGGCTTTGTGACGGGCGCCTGTAGTCCCAACTACTCGGGAGGCTGAGGCAAGAGAATAGCCTAAGCCCAGGAGTTAGAGCTTTGAGCTGTGTGACGCCACAGCACTCTACCGAGGGCAATAAAGTAAGACTCTGTCTCTACAAAAAAAAAAAAAAAAATTAAGTGGCAAAACTATGATTTGAAATCAAGGTCTAATTTCAAGGTTCAGGTATAAAACTATAAACTTTGGTTAAAATCATTACGTTAGGGCTCGGCGCCTGTAGCTCAAGGGGCTAAGTCGCCAGACACGTACACCTAAGCTGGCGGGTTCGAATCCAGCCAGGGCCCACCAAACAACAATGATGGTAGCAACAAAAAAAAAAAAAAAAAAAATGGCCAGGCGTTGTGGCGGGCGCCTGTAGTCCCAGCTACTTGGGAGGAAGCGGCAGGAGACTCTCTTGAGCCCAGGAATTGGAGGTTGCTGTGAGCTATGATGCCACGGCACTCTGTCCAGGGTGTCAGCTTGAGGCTCTGTCTCAAAAAAAAAAAAAAAGAAAAAAGAAAAAAAATCATTATGTTAGGATGGGGAAATCAGTCCACAAGAATTCTAGTCTTTGGGCAGCACCTGTGGCACAGTGGGGAGGGCGCCAGCCCCATATACTGAGGGTGGTGGGTTCAAACCCAGCCCTAGCCAAACTGCAACAAAAAACAGCCAGGCATTGTGGTGGGTACCTGTAATCCCAGCTACTTGGGAGGCTGAGGCAAGAGAATCACCTAAGCCCAGGAGTTGGAGGTTGCTGTGAGCTGTGATGCTACAGCACTCTACCAAGGGCTATAAAGTGAGAATCTGTCTCTAAAAGAAAAAAAAAAATTCTAGTCTTGACCTGGCACAGTGGCTCTTGCCTGTAATCCTAGCACTCTAGGAGGCCTGTGTGTGTGTGGGGGGGGGGTAGGTTGGGGGGGTTGCCTGAACTCAGAAGATAAAGAATAGCCTGAGGGTGGCGGGTTCAAACCCAGCCGCAGCCAAACTGCTGTGAGCTGTGTGAAGACTGAGGATGAAAAAGTGAGACTCTGTCTCTCCAAAAAACAAAACAAAACAAAGAACAGTCTAAGCCAGAGCGAGACTTTGTCTCTAAAAATAGCCAGGCATTGACTCGGTGCCTGAGGCTCAACAGGCTAAGGCGCCAGCCACGTACACCTGAGCTGGCGGTTCAAATCCAGCCTGGGGCCTGTCAAACAACAATGACGTCTGCATCCAAAAAAAAAAATGGCTGGGCGTTGTGGCGGGTGCCTGTAGTCCCAGCTACTTGGGAGGTGGAGGCAAGAGACTCACTTGAGCCCAGGAATTGGAGGTTGCTGTGAGCTGTGATGGCATTGCACTCTATCCAGGGTGACAGCTTGAGGCTCTGTCTCAAAAAAAAAATAGTCAGGCATTGTGATGGGCATCTGTAGTCCCAGCTACTCGGGAGGCTGAGGCTAGAGAATCACTTGAGCCCAAAAGTTAGAGGTTGCTGTAAGCTATAATGCCATGGCACTTTACCAAGGGTGGAAAAGTAAGACTGTCTCAAAAAAAAAAAAAAATCTACACTGGGTGACAAAGAAGATCAGAGGATGATGATCCCATTAACTGAGACAAAGGAACCCAGAAGGGAAAGCAGGTTTGAAAAGGAAAACGAGTTCTCTGCTTAACATGTCTCCTATAAACAGAATCCTAGGCCAAACTTTGTCATCAATTAGAACTGCTCTACCTCCCAGAAAGTTGGGCTCAGTGCCGTCTTCATTAACCTTCTGTCACTCTCACTCCCAAAACTTCTGAACTTCATCTTCAACCTCACTTTGTTTTCTAGTCAACACTTCTCTGACTTTGAACTTCTGCCACACCTGGTAGTAATTCCCACCATCCACTTTATGGTCTTCTTAAGACTGCCAACCATCAAAAGACAGGGATTACAAGAGGGCTAACAAAGCCCTAAAATTTTATTCTAATGGAACCTTCCTGGGCCAGCACTGTTGCTTGGTATCCTTTTATTCATACTCCATTGGCAACACACATGGAATATTTCCCTTCATTGGCTGTTCCAATTTTTTCTCTCAGTCTTCAAAACCTCTTTCCCTTTTCTTTTCTTTTCTTTTTTTGAGACAGAGCCTCAAGATGTCACCCTGGATAGAGTGCTGTAGCATTACCGCTCACAACAACCTCCAATTCCTTGGCTCAAGCGAGTCTCTTGTCTCTGCCTCCCAAGTAGCTGGGACTGCAGGCACCCGCCACAACGCCCGGCCATTTTTTTGGTTGCAGTCATCATTGTTGTTTGGCGGG
The DNA here is from genome assembly GCA_963573935.1 of Arctocebus calabarensis. Taxonomy (NCBI): domain Eukaryota; kingdom Metazoa; phylum Chordata; class Mammalia; order Primates; family Lorisidae; genus Arctocebus; species Arctocebus calabarensis. The sequence goes on from CAUYON010196824.1 coordinate 11,640, forward strand.
CCGGGGCTGGATTCGAACCCACCAGCTCAGGAGTACGTGGCTGGCGCCTTAGCCCACTGAGCCACAGGCGCCGAGCCCCTCTTTCCCTTTTCGTTGCACTTTACAATCAGTAGATGACTTTGCCTCCTCATTTACTAAGAAGTCAGTCACAAATCTCTTCATTCCCCTTCTATTAGCAGCATCTGATTAGCTCTCCTAATGTTGACTCATCTTTTTTTTTAATTGCTATCTTAAAAGCACTTCCATTTGTGTATTTGATTTCGCCTCCTACTACCTATAGCCTCAGAAAATCTGAGTTATCCCCTTACTCTCCTCTAAGTCCTTCCCCCTCCACTAGTTCCATCTTCCTATACAACCAATCTCCTTGAAATTAGATTACCTCTTCTCATCCACTGTCCACACTATACAACCCTAAAATATAAATTCATCCATGATACTCACTTAAGGTAATGTGAAGCCTCCCCATAACTTTCAGGATACAGTTTAAGTCCCTTATCATGGCAAGGGAAGAATCTCCATGACCTGGTCTTTGCCATCATGACTACAGCACACACACTCTTGGCCAGAACACACAATTACATCATGCTATTATATGATTCTGGCCTTTTGCCTGGAATGTCTTTTCTCTGCCAACCTCACTAATTTCTAGTTGTCCTACCTAAGCCATTCTATACCATATTCTCTAGACCTTCCTCACAAAATTCCCTCAGGTGATAACATACACTTTCATGTTCCCATAGAAAATGGGTCCTTCTATTTAAAGCATTCTCAAACTATAACATAACTAATTTGATTTTTGGTGCCTCAACATCCTTGACGCCATTATGCTTCTATATTCTTTTTTTTTTTTTTTTTTTTTTGAGACAGAATATTACTATGTCACCCTTGGTAGAGTGCCGTTGCATCACAGCTCACAGCAAACTCAAACTCTTGGGTGTAAGCAATTCTCTTGCCTCAGCCTCCCAAGTAGCTGAGCCTACAGGCACCCACCACAACGTCCAGATATTTTTTTGTTGCAGATGTCATTGTTATTTAGCTGGCTCAGGCCGGGTTCAAATCCACCAGCCTTGGTGCCATGTGGCCAGTACCATAACCACTGTGTTATGGCGCCAAGCCACTTCTGTATTCTTTAATAAAGCCTTCTTTAGCATTGCAGTGTCCAGACCTAGCACAATATCTGCTGTACAGTATTCGCCACAATAGGCTTCCAATAAGGTGGCGCCTGTGGCTCAGTGGGCAGGGCGCCAGCCCCATATACGGAGGGTGGTAGGTTCAAACCCAGCCCCAGCCAAACTGCAACAAAAGAGCCGGGCCGTTGTGTGGGCATCTGTAGTCCAAGCTACTCCAGAGACTGAGGCAAGGGAATCGCCTAGGCCCAGGAGTTGGAGTTTGCCTGGGAGCTGTGTGACACCACGGCACTCTGTCCCTACAACAAAAAAATAGGCTTCCAATAAATATTCAATAAATGAATGAACAGAATCATAGTCTCAAAAGTTTTTCTTTATCAGCCGCCAAGATATTGTCTTCTTCTGTTTCTCTCAAACTTTTTCTAAAGTGCATCCTACACTTAGTAGGTCAATATTCTTACCACTCCTGCATCCACTTAAATACTGAAATTTATTTTATTTCATTTTATTTTATTCTATTCTATTATTATTTTTTTTATTTTTATTTTGAGACAGAGCCTCAAGCTGTCACCCTGATAGAGTGCTGTGGCACCACAGCTCACAGTCACCTCCAATTCCTGGGCTCAAGTGAGTCTCCTGCCTCCGCCTCCCAAGTAGCTGGGACTACAGGCGCCCGCCACAATGCCCAGCCATTTTTTACTTTCAGCCGTTATTGTTGTTTGGTGGATCCGGGCTGAATTTGAATCTGCCAGCTCAGGTGTTCGTGGCTGGCGCCTTAGCCTGTTGAGCACAGGCATCGAGCCAATACTGAAAGTTTTTGCCTTGGCATTTCTTAAGTTCACTTAATTAAAACATATAGATTCATTTAATGAGTTTTTTGTGACATGAGAGCCTTCATAAAGAAATGAAGACCCAAAGAAACAGAAACCTATGTATTTCTTTAGTTTTGATGGAGACATAAGTAGTTGTGGAGAAGTATCATTGCATAATAAAAGTATGATTTAATGAGAATAAGCTGAGAGGAACTGAGATGACATTCCTTTTTTCTGAGCATAAGGAAGGCAACTCTCTCTGTAATAATGAAAATGTTCTAATCCAGTTTTTTCCATATTATAGCCTCTAGCCACATATGGCTATTCACATTTGAAATGTGGCTAATGCAATTGAGAAAATAAATGTTTAATTTTAATTTATTTTACCTTTAAAAGCCACATGTGGCTAGCGGCTTTCATGCTGATAAACACAGTTCTCAGGTCTTATCAAGTGATTCAAATATAAAATCCACAGAACTTTTCTCAATACTCACTTTCCAAGTCATCTTTACACTAAACACTGAGATTCCTCTTAGTTGACATTTTACTCTGTTCTCTATCTCTTTGATAGCTCTCACTTTTCTGGACTTAACTTTGTCCTTTCAGTCCCCAAAGACTAGGTATAATTATAATCTTAAATTCAGTTCTCAATCTATGTACTTCAAACTCAAAACTGTCTCCCTCAGCAATTTCACAGTGATATAATTTCAATCACTATATCAATCGAGATTGATTCCTCTACTCAGACCCACTCTCCAAATGTAAACTAGACACTTCCAATGAAATGTTTTACTATTAGAGTTCAGACTTAACAAATATCAGAACTCAAGTTCATCACCTTTTTCTCTTTTTCTAAATATAATTTCTTTTAATGGTACAACCATTCTCTTGATCACTCAGATTCAAACTCTTAAGAATTATCCTTAAATAATGTTTTCTCTCTATACTCATGCACCAAATCCTGTTTTTTTCCCCCCTCTAAGACTCTTGAAAATCACACTTGTGTTATACCCAAGTTCAGATTCCCTATCGCTAAATTATCAACCCTAAATAGTCCAAACATCGGCTTCCCTATTTCTCCTATGTCTGCTGAATAATAAAACTAAAACTCTACGAATGAAACTTTCTTTCCTCTCCACTCCCCACCCTGAAAATACACACATTCATTAACACCTTCTATGACTTGTCACCTATCCTTTGTCTGATACTGTCATTCTACAATCAGACTTCTACCAACCTTGCCAACTTCATTTCTAAACATTTCCCTCAAAGTCACCACTATAACTTAGGTTTATACATTCTTTCTTAAGTATATAAAGCATACCCCAGCGTTATCTTCTGCATCTTTTGTTTCCTCATCCTGTAATGCCTTCCTTCTTTATTCATACACATTTTTTTACAGTTATTTTATTTTATTTTATTTTTTTTAATAATTTTATTGAATCATAATTATGCACATTGGTGCAATCACAGGGCATGATTCATATACATTCAGAAATATTTTGCTCATACTGTTACAGATATCCTTCATGGCATTTCCTTGATCACTATATAAAGACATTAATACTTTACCTTTAATAAGTTTCGCCAGTACCCTGCTAAGATGCACCGTAGGTGTGTTCCCACTAACTGCCCTCCCTCTACCCATCCTCCCCCGACCCCTCCCCTCCCTTGCCCCTATCCCTGTATTCCTGTGCTATAATTGGGTTTTAGCCGATATACTTATAGGGTATCTGAATAATGAAAGCTTAATTATCACAAATTTTTTTCAGTGGCTGAGAAATATTGATGGGGGAGTGAAAGTTGATAGCTGTGTATGATAGTAAAGTGGCTTAATATCTCAAAGTATTAACTGAAGATTCTTTACAATGAAAGCAATAGGTTACATGGTTGAAACTTTAAGAGTACCAGGCTAAAGTCTATTCTTATGTATACACTCCACTTTGAGTTAGATACTATTGTTTACATGATTCAGAAGAAGGAACTATAGAATGGAAACATATATATTATGGTACACATATGGTATGGTTCGGCAATTAGAACTAGTTGTCATAATGTGAAAAAGCTACACAAGTCAATTAGAAAAATTATTTTGCTCAACATTTTTTGTCTCTTTGACAGGAGGGTTAATTGTGGACATTAACTTTCTCCAGGTCACCTAGCTCATATTAGAGATTAAGGAGTCACACTACAAGCCAGTAGTCTTCTCACTTCTGAATTAAGTCAAGTCCTTTAATTTCACATTGATCTTTGATTCAATCATTTCTGATAGAGTTTTTGATTTGTAGCATCCATGGTAAAGGCTATTTTGTCCTCAATTACTGAAATGACTACTGGGCTTGGTGCTTAAATACCATCCTTGGCTTCTCTTAATTTTAGCCCTGGAATTCTTGAAAATGCTGCCTAAACTTCATTTAATAAGTATTTTAAATTTATAAATCACCTTTATCTTTATTATATGAAGTCACCCTCATAAAAGCACTATGGCAAAGACAAAAACCATACAATATTACCATTATTGTTTCACAAGAGTTAAATGATATCCCCCCCACCCCATGTTGCAGAGACTCCAAATTTCCTGTCTAATTCTCCCCTGTTTCTCAGTACCCCAGACTGATGCAGAGAACATAGCAGTTTCGAAGATGGATTACCTGCTACCACCAACCTGACACACAGCTTATCTACCTTCAAAACTGGTACAGATTGCAGAAATGGTGGCAGCCTGAAAAATACAGTCCCTCTTCTAAAGAGCATAAACATAATTACGTAGTAAATTATATGTCCACTTCAAATCTCATTAAAATGTTTTTAAATAATTTTATTCCTTCCAAATAATGACATTTTTAGCAGGAAAGGAAAAAAGAAAGAGATGGTAAGAACAGTAATCTGACTTCAATTCTGAGTCAGACAAATTCATCATAGAAGACTCAATGACATCTCTTCTCTCGTTGGGGGCCATCTATCACCAAATGAAGCTAATCAAATTTGACTAATGACTTCATTGGCAAAGGGCATGGGTGAAGAATGGCAAAAACGTACAAGAAGATATAGAGAGGACACAGACATGTTTCTTAGTACCCTCTAACTAGGTGGCTTAACTATGTAATGTGTATTCAAATTATTTCAAAATAATTATACTATTATTTTCTAAATGCATTAGGACTCGTGATAGATTTTACTATTTTAAATACTAAAAGTATATTTTTTGGTACATGAGATGAAACTTGAAAACATATATTGTTTGATAAAATAAATTTTATTTTTCAATAGATTTCCAATATGCTTCCAGAAAAGCTATATATACATTTATTGTGGAGCTAAGATTGGAAAGGACTTCTCTTCTAGTTCCTGTATGTGGGAGATAGTTATCTCTACAGAAACACTGAAATAAAAAGACAAAAAATACAACTCTGCAGGATCAGGTTTCTCTAAAGCCTCCAAAATAGTTCATTGACAGCAGAAGTTATGAGAAGTAAAACAAACTAAATATGTTTCCTTAAAGATGCCATTTATTGTGGACATAAGACTTTGAGGTTAGATCATTCCGTTTTTTTCTCAATGTAGTTTTGATTTTTATTATATAAATTTTGAATTGTGATATTAGAGAGGTTCAGTAGATTTATGACACTTGTTGGTGAACATTCAACAAATTCTCATTAGAAGGATGAATGAATGAATAAACTCATGGACAAAAAAATTCTTTCCATCTTTTTTCTTTGAAGAAAGAACTTGGGCCATGGCTGATGATTCACACCTGTAATTGTAGCACTTTGGGAGGTCATGGCAGGAGGATCACTTGAAGTCAGGAGTTCAAGAATAGTCTGAGAAATCTAGCGAGACCCCCATCTCAACAAAAAATAGAAAAATTAGCTGAGCATAGTAGCGCATGCCTATAGTCCCAGCTTTTGGGGAAGCTGGAGAAGAATTGCTTGAGCCCAGGAGTTTGAAGTTGCAGTGAGCTATGATGATGCCACTGCCCTCATGCTTGGACAACAGAGCAAGACTTTGTCTTCAAAATATATAAACAAACAAACAAATAAATAAAAAACTTGTTATTCCTAGGAAAATATTTACTTAATATTTATTGTTTTGTGTTTTTCTTATTGTTGCTATTTAGGCTTTTGCAAATAAATGAGAACATAAGTTACTTTATAGAACCAGATGTTTGTATTTACTTTAGTGGGTTATAAAAACACTTTAATTGTTGTGATTCCTATTTCACAAATTAGTAAAACTTGCAATGTATATGCAAAGCCTAGTAGAAACCTTTTACTATATAAATGTCAAAGACCATCCAGAAGAAAGGCCCCAAATGTGTATAGAATTATGTGGTTCATCTCTAGCATCCATGGCAACATGGAAAAACAGTATCCGATTTATCAATATCCTCAGATACGAATCAACTTCAGTTTTAAGATATGACATTTATTTTATTAAAGAGCCTGCTTTGCTTTAATTCTTTCCTTGTTAAGAGGTGGGTGTCTGAAAGCAGATCTTGCCTCCTTAACATGGCCTTTTATAACCTTTAACTCCGTTAGTTCCAGAGCAAGTTAAAACAACTTCAAAGATCACACATTACGGCCAGTGATTAAAATAAACAAATTTCACAACAAAGAGGAACACAGCTTCCTGTATCTGTCTGTAACACACTTAAATTATGTATTTGTCAACAGATACTTTAAATAGCTGGGCTTCTCTATATTGATAAAATAAGGCAAAAATATGTTTTCTCCAATGTTATGCTCTCTCTACTGTAATGAATTTTCCTAGTCATACAAAGATCTAGGCTCAAGTCAACACTATGACAAATTCATTTTCAATGGAGAGATACATATTCCTAAATTGTAAAAAGCCACAATTGGATTAGTCTTTATCATGTCTAAGACTCTATGGGTCAATGAACCAGTGATTTGATGTTTTGAAGATTTACTAAAGAGCATATATAAAGAAATCATAGTTTAAAACTAAAACAACAAAAAACATACCCAATAAACAATCAGCTCTCAAAGACGTGACACAATTTTAAAACAGAATCTATATAATAATACTAGCATTTGCCTTGTATGATTATTTTATATCTATCATCTTCACCATGTGAACAGGAGTAGAATCCCATATTCTGCAACTTTTCCAACAAAAATGGATTTGTGTACTCTTAATTAGACATAAATTTGATAAATACTTTTTAAAAAAATACTCGAAACTTAACATCTTTTTAAGTGGCCAAGTTCTCTCAGAATTCCCTAAAGGGTGGAATGATTTGTCTAGACCAGAGACTTACTGAAATACCTAGGAAACCCAGGCTTTTTTAGCATGGAAACTGAAGTCTACGCTAATATAGAAGTAGGTGGGTGAAGGTAGGTTTTGCCTTCATCTTTTGTACATGCCACATAACAAGTCTTGTGCTTGAGGCTTAGCTATTGAACTCATGATCCTCACAGGAGGTGAGTTCCTAATTCACCAGCAGGTAGCAATGATGGTGAGAGACATAACTGATGCAATCACCCTTAGGTTTCAAGGAATATATTCCAAGAAGAGATCTATTGAATATTAACATTCCTATAAATAAAGTATGTGGAAGCTCAGAGTCACAGTAAAATAGACATTAATATAAGGGGAGCCCCATTTGTATTAGTGAAGCCCAATGCATTCAGGTCATTTAGAGAAATCAAGAGGAAGTGTGAGGAGGCAAAGAAAAGTTATCATATCTTGAATATCTGAGAAAATTGGGGTGGGTTTATCACGGGTCCAAAAACTCAGAGAAAAGGCAAGAAATTGACATGCAGAAACGAAAAGCCACTTTTAAAACAAAGATGTAAAAGAGCAGAAGCTAGGAAGTGAAAAGCAGAAAGGAGATTTGGCAAAATTTGGAAATATTTCGGGTTCTCACAGCTCGTGGACAGGGAGTCAGCTGCAGGATTGTGCTACCAGGATCCAGTGGGTAGAGACCAGGGGTATGGCTAAACTCCTGTAATTCACAGGACAGCTCTTTACAATAAACAATTACATGGTCCAAAGTAGCAGTGGTGTTGAATTTGAGAAGCCTTGCCCTAATGCATTTTTTTTGTGCCAGTTCACAACAGTTGAATTTGCATAATGATTTGAATTCAACAACTTAACAATTGCAGTGCCACTATGTGTCAGGGACACTATGTGTCCGTGTTCTACCTACCACCAGTGATGGTTGCCATCTAATTTGATGATTTTGTGTCCTTGTCTCTTTCTTTGATCACTCTGGTCCAATGGTTGCAGCTCGAAATCTCTGGGAGTATATCTCTGACACAGAGATTAGTGTGCAGGACATTTGTGAGAGAGTGTTCTTGTGATCAACCCCTGTGGTAGGGAAGTGAGAAAGCAGAACTGGGCAGAGAAAGGAGCTAAATTTTGGCAAGAGTATGGCCAGAGTCCTCAGCCAAATTACATAAAGTTCTGACCCTGGGAGATGTCCTGAGATGGGGTGAGGACAGAACATTTATACTCCCAGACCAACCAGTTACTGAAAACAAACTGCATGAGGAAGGGTGCACAACCTTGGGCGAGGTGATTCTCTTCATCTTAAGCAATTTTCTAACTGTTCTTATTGTTCTTATGGATGAAAACTTTCTTCTGACCGTGTTTCAAAAAATGAGAAGTAAGTTCATTTTCTTGAAGGAGGTGTGGCCTGTGAGTTACTGCATCTGCTGCATTTTTAAGGTACATTAGTAAATAATATTCTTTTCCTATAAGCTGGTAAGACAAATAAAAAATACTACTCTATTGAGTCTCTGATCATCATCATCTACTTTCCTTGTCTTCTTTTTCTTGTCTTCAATGTGTATATCATCCATGAGTGGAAGGGACTCATCTGATAATTCCAACTCTCTGCTGATCAATCTCAAATGTGTGATTTCATCTTTGAATATTCTTCTGATACCGAATCACACTCAATCTTTTTATATTAGTGAAAAGAAGTAAAGACCAACCCCTGACATCCAGGAGCTTACCTGGTACTCATAGCTAACCATGTATTTCTCCTATAAAACATAAGCAATTTTACTAAATACTAATACCAGAGAAGGATATGCTAAGACTGTGATAAAATGAGAAAAACAATGCTACTTCATCCCTTTGCTTAAGCAGAGCCAAAATACAAGGTCATTGTGATATCTACCAAACACCTACCTGCCCCTCTCTTGACCCAAAGGAATAATTGGTGCTTCTTTACCAAGCAAAAGCTTATCATTCTCCTGTCCTTTTTCTAAAAGAATTATTAAGATCTATAATCAGAATTACCCTGTTTTCTGAAACTACACTTGCTTTCACCTTACACCAAATCTTCCTCTAAACCAAAGTCTAAATCTGACAGTCCTTCTTACCACTCTCTTATTGAGACATAAGAGACATTACCCCCCATGATGTAGATGCTCCTTCACTGAGACTTTATCCTCCATGATGTAGATGCTCCTTCACTGAGACTTTATCCGCCATGATGTAGATGCTCCTTCACTAAGACTTTATCCCCAGGATGTAGATACTCCTTCACTGAGACTTTATCCCCATGATATAGATGCTCCTTCACTGAGACTTTATCCCCATGATGTAGATGCTCCTTCACTGAGACTTTATCCCCCATGATGTAGATGCTCCTTCACTGTAATGACTAATAAAACAAATTTCTTCAATACTATGTTTTTCTAGTGGTTTTTGGCTGCAGAACGTTGACAATAAATAGTCAATACTTTCTAATACCAAAAGCTTAAATGATAATGTGAGACCTTAAGAAGACATAGTATTTATTGTATGATAGAACAAAACCACTGAAATTGTATTCTCGAAATCTGGCTGAACATCATTTGTTTTGCATTTATTAACTGAGATAATTTCTGCAAATTACTAGTTTTGTCTAATTATTGGTTTCTTAACCTGTTCAAAGGTATAATTTTACATAGATATTAGTAATATGTGGTCTAAACAACAAATACTGAGTGTCTACAGCACAGCAGATTATGAGCTGAACATGTAAGAGAAATGGAGAGAAAGAGTAAAATCTCTTTCTCACAAAGAGTGAAATTCAATGGAGGAGGCAAACATTTCTGAAATAATCACCAAAAGCAAATGCAAGATTACAACAGTGGTAAGGGAAGCAAAGACCACAGAGGAATAAAAGCATCGGACTAAATCAAACCTGGTTATAGAAGATCTCTTGGGAAAATAAATCCCATGGTTAATTGAAATCAGTAAAATAGAGTAGTGGAGAAAACCATACTACACAGATTGTAATGTGTAAAGGTCTTATGCAGAAAGAAATCTGAGAAATTTTTTAAAATGCCATTGTTCCTAATGTTGACAGAGGTAAGATGAGGTCTAAATGGCAGGCAGGCAGAGACTGAATACACAGTACATGTTAAAAATTTTGGCCTATATTCTAACAGCTAATTCCCAAGAACCCTTAGGTATTCTGAATATGTAATATGACTCAATGGATTATTATTTTCTTCTATTTTCATATCATCTGAGCTTTCCACTTCGATTTAAGTGGTGATAAACTCATTCATCTGAGCTTCTGGAATGTATGCTGCAGACTTGATGATCAGACAGCAAAGTCGATCTCTGAAAACTGTTGACAATATTTTTCATGTCTTTAGGAAAACCTCTGGCTTGTAAAGAGACTTTAGTTTTGCTCTGGTAGAAAATACAGCAGTTGTTGTATGTGTATTTTCAAAAGAATACTTTCCATCTACATTCACATTAGTGAATTTAAAACAATAACTGGATTGTAAAAACTTTAGGGAGTCTTTGGACAAATCTCCCAATTTCTTATTTGAACACTCTGCAAATATGTAGGGAAAAAAACCTGAGCTTAGGAGTCTAGCTCTGATGTCCCTCCAGGAAAACATACATTGAAGTTGAAGATTCTGTCCTACCCTAATAACTGCATGGACATCTAACATGAAATCTTGGAAACGAGAGCCACAGCAAATGTCTGAGTAAAATAGAACACATGAAATAATAGTGAAAAGTCTCTTTATATAGACAGAAAGAGTGTAACTGACATTGTCACTATAATCTTTTCCTTTTATCTTCACTTATGGCCTTTTTTTTTTTTTATGTACAAAAGGTCTTTATTAGAGGGGAAGCTGCAGAGCAGCATTAAGGAGGAGGAGAGAGAGAGAGAAACGGGGGAAGAGAAGAGAAAGAGAGAAGGGAGAGAGGGAGGGAGGGAGAGAGAGAGACACGAGACACGCAGGGGAAGGAAGAGAAAAGAGAGACACATGGGAACGAAAAGAAAAGAGACTAATTGCCTTTTTTCGAGAAAATCATGTGATTCAAATTTAGTCTCATGTTCTCTTCCACAACAAATTCTGTCTGATACAATAATGTGAATTTATTTTTCCCAGAGCAGCAAAAACTAGTTTAAATATCTTTTCATTTTTATAGTGTGTGCTTTCAGGATCCTTAAATGTATTTTGCATGCAAGAAAGGCTGAATTGTGCTAGAGTTGGCTGCTCTCAATATTCATTAAAAACAGACAAACAAAAATGACTTGATTGTTCCATGTTCTAGCTGTTTGTTTATTTTCAGTCTTTTTCTAATCTTTTATGTTATTTCTTTATAAACTCATCAAAATGGTAAACAAGAAACTTATCTAAAATAATCTTTCTCATATACCCTTAAGATAATGACTTAATAGTTTTTTAAAATGAGTATGTGTCTTGACAAGTCTAAAGAAGCTGGAGCTCTGCAGATGAATTGATGGTTTCCAAATTTGGTTGCATAAATACGGGATGAGGCCTAGATTTTTTAAAGCTCCCTAATTAAATATACAAACCAGAATATCACGCTCCTTTACAGTCCTGAGAGTTTAGGATCCTAAACTATTAGCCTGTGGCTAACAGTTTTGAAATTTAATATGATTTTTTACTGTGAAGCTCTGGTTTTCGTGTTCCCTTTCAAAAAGGGCTTGAGATTTCCTGAATATTACAATGTTTTAGAACAGGTACCTCAAAGTACTTTTTATTGAAGTGTAAGTTTTAAATGATTAACAGAAAAACTGTGCTGAATTCGATGTTTGCTTTATCCTATAAATCCTGTGTTGATTCGTTTTAGTGTTTAGTTTTAAGACTTCAATTCCTTGAATTCAAGGAGTTATAGGTTAGGGGTCAAGATGGGGATAACCTAAAGCTTCAGGCAAAAATCATGAAGTATTTTTCATTTGGGAGCTATGATATTCCTAAAAGAACTCTAATCTCCTAACACAGCCATTGTAAATTGACCTTTTCCTGAATTTATTTGTTTGTTTACAATGGCTATATCATCTCTACTAAAACCTGGGATAGT
>CAUYON010196825.1:0-10009 GCA_963573935.1 Arctocebus calabarensis
AAAAGAAGGCCAGTCTGGAGAAAAGGGTGCTCTGGTACGTTTTCAAGTATCTTTTCCAATGTCTTCTCAGTTTATACATGGGTCACAATACGTGTTTTGAGATACACAAAAATCAAGAAACATAAAATACATGCACACATGGAAACAAATGATGCCCCCCGTAGCACTGATAAGATAAGCAAGTTGACATTTGCACAGGTGGATCAGAGAGGATGCTGTGTACTGTGCTCTCTGAAAGTAAAATAATGGGCCATAACACAGTGGTCCATTACTCAAAACTTTCATAGTGGCTTACACAATATCTTTAAGAGAAAATTGCCTTAATTCAGTCACCTGTGTGGTACATGTATTCTTCTTTGAAGACTTAGGGATGTATTAGAAAATAAATACCAGAAAAGATGCCATGTCTAACTATACTTTTGTCTGCTTTCTAAGGGACTTTTCTCAACCTTTAAATAGAGATAATTATATTTTGAGCACACCTTAGATAGAAACTTGTAATTTTCTTTAAATGATTAGCTTGTGTTCTTTATTTTTAAAAATATTCTCATGATCAGGAATATATCTGTATGCTGCATGTGCATTATACGTGGAGTAAATGATAACAGCATATAACTGTGAAATTAGATAAGAATTATGAAATATCATTAAATTGCTTAGGTAACCCCTATCTCATTATTACCTATCACTTTCTAATAACCTTTAGTTGAGAGGATATTACATTTAAGAGCAATCAATTTTGCTCTTAAAATTTGCTCTTAAAATTATTAACATTAAATTAAAATTAAAAATTTGCTCTTAAAATTTGCTCTTAAAATTATTAACATATCTAAGTGAAATATAATAAAAGCTTGTTCAATGTTAAGACTCCTTTGGATTATAGTATCAGAGGCAGGATTGTTTTTATTAAGATTTGTTAGTTTGGTTCTTTTAAAACAGAATTACTGCAGAAAGTATAAATTATGTTTTTTAAAATGTTCCCTTTAGGGAGACGAGAGAAATAAACCAAACTCTGGAAAATATATACAATTGTGATCTTATTCTCGATGATGTGAATTCCACAAATTTATAAAAACTTGGATTAGAAACTATTTATTCTGTTGGATAATCAATAACTGTCTATTTTAAAAATTGAGCATAATGTATTTTTTCAGGGTACTAAACTTAGTTATTAATTATCTAATTGTTTATTTATTTTATTTACTTATATAATATGTACCTTAGTCCATTTAAGTATTTTACTTTTAGCATGAATATATGATTTACTAAGTTTGAAGCAGGTAGTACTAGTCACATAATTTATTCATCATATCTGACTTTATAAATAATAGAAAAACTACTCAAGGAATCTTTTCTAAGTACTAATGGTAGAATAGTGTCACTATTTTGGTGATTATTTGGTAAAGTTAAGGTACGTGAATTAGTAGCTCTTTCAACATATTAGACATTTAAGTTGCAATGAATCTTTTCCAGGGTCCTCCTGGTCCACAAGGCCCTATTGGCTACCCTGGCCCCCGAGGAGTAAAGGTAATTATTAAATTGATTTCACAATCCAGAATTTACTTTCAATGTGAAATGTTGCAGTCATGTAATACTTGTCACTTATTCCATAGGGAGCAGATGGTGTCAGAGGTCTCAAGGGATCTAAAGGTGAAAAGGTAAAGCAAAATTGTTTAGGTGATTTTACTTTTTATGTATCTATTATACCAAAAATTAAATTTATTCAACACATATTTCATTTCTCAAATATATCTAGTGGTCACTTCTATTTTACACAATGCTAGTCTAATTTTCTATCCTGTATTATGAAAATGTAAAAACTTTCAAAAATACAGTATCCTGGTTGGCGCCTGTGGCTTGAGGAGTAGGGTGCCAACCCCGTATGCTGGAGGTGACAGGTTCAAACTCAGCCAGAGCCAAAAAAAAAAAAAAAAATACAGTATCTTATATCCTGATGTAAAACCTAAATTATAAAATAATAGTTAAGTATGTGATAAACATAACTAGTCCTTCATTGCCAACCCCCTCTTTTATTTGCACATATGTTTTATTTTTGTAAATCACAGGATTGGCCTTATGAACGGATTTCCTACAGTGTTTAGACATAATCCAGTTAGATGAATTACAGAGAAATCTTTATTCCTTTTTTCTCTACTGAAATCTCAACATTTGTAAACAGAAATGGAGCACAAAACACAAAAGTTGAAAGCGCCCCATACCAACTGGCGAAATAAGAAACCTTCCTATTATTGTTGCAATAATCAATGTTCGATGGAGGCACTTGGGATGAGGAGGAAAAGACTGATGTCAGGGGAAACCTCAAAGCAGGACTGAAGGAAGGAAGGCTACAGGATCTCCAGATGGGCAGGGAAGAGAAAAGGATTTGCAGCTGCATCACAAGTGGAAATACAAATAATTCACTTCTTCTCTAACTCCATTCCAGATTTGGGGGTGGGGAAGGAAGGGAATTCAACCCAAAACCTGAAGAGGTGAAGAAGGGGTAGATTTTGGAGGGAGGGGTGAGTAGGTGGCTTATATAAATTATTGGCAATTTGGAACCATTGAAGTATTTGAAGGTAAAAATGTGATCAGTTTTGTGTTTTAAAGGGGTCCTTTTTTCAGCAGATATGGAGGTGTATGTGCCTGTCCTTCGTAGCTTCGTTTTTATATTCAGCCTAAAATGTTCTTTCATGAAATTGTGCAAGTCACACCCATTTTCTACTTACCGCCAGCTGCAATAACAACTCCCCCGTGAAAACTTACCCTGTTCAGTTCTTGTGGCCTCGCCTCAAGAACCACCAGCGTCAGCACCGCCACCATCATCTTTATCATCATCACTTTGTCTTTCTTCTCAGAACACTGATTCTGCATCATCTGTACCAAGAGGATTACAAATGTTCCACTTTGTTTTTTCTTAGTAAAACAAAAGTCTCAAACACCTCATTACATTTTGAACAGAGTTATTGATCAGTGTTATTGAATACATGAATGATTGTTTTTTAGGAACTTATTTTTTCCTTGAAATTAAGAGCTAATACTGTTGTTTGTGAATAAAAGTAGCTTTTGAAAGTCCAGATTTCAGTAGGAATGGTAGCAAAAATTTCCTAGGCAAAATTTCTTCTCTCTTTATTAAAGGATGCCCAGTTTTCAGCATTACAGGTCTGGGCATGTGATACCACAAAGTACATGTAACAGATATAATTAATTTCATTTTTTAATAATTAATTTTATTTGAAGGTAGATTGTATGATATATAACAAATTTATCTAGAAGGTATTTATCAAAAGCTATTGAATATGAAAGTGTTTATTGAAAGCCATTGAATATTTTTTACCATTGAATATGGTAAAAAAAAAAGACAAGTTATAAAATTCAAAGATATAATTAATTGAATTAAGGGGCAATCCTTTTATTTGGTAGACCAAAACTCTTGTAACCCAAAGCTAAAATTATAATTATTTAAATATCTTTTTATTTGCTCACATGGCATAGAATACATGTTATTATAAAAGATGATATGAGAGAGGATTTAATGGATACATTTGCGAAGAATTACCGAGAGTAATTTATACCCAATAATTGTGGATATCGGAGGATATGAGATGAGAGTGTGTGTGGCAGGGGTCCAGCTACACACAGGAAGTTATACAACTAGGATTAACATTGTTCAAAAACAGTTCCCTTGATTATCAGCACCTATATTTTTTATAGCTATATTTTAAATTATTCCAAATAACAATTAGACTAAAACTAATAAAATTAGTTTTATTTCTTGTATTTTTTAGGGTGAAGATGGTTTTCCAGGATTCAAAGGTGACATGGGTCTTAAAGGTGACAGAGTAAGTAAAAATAACTGTACTAGTACATAAAATTTTTACATGGGTATGGGTGTGTGTCTGTGTATGTATATTCTTTTTCTTTTGTTTAAACGTACCAAGGACAGAATAAATAAAAATGAGACTTTACTTATTTAGCTTTTTATATAGTCCAAAGGGTAAGCATTGAAATTTTTGTGGAGATAGTGTAGTATCGTCTTTTAGATGTTTTATTTCCATAAGTTTCATAACTGACACACATGTACACAGAGGTGTATTACTGTTTCTACGCACAATTTTAGAAAATTATGGTCACATTGCTTCTTTTAAGTAGTTCATTCTAAATTTTGTTCCTATATAGTGAGCCATGCTACCTGAAAATTATGTCTGAAATTTTCATAAATTTTTGATTATATAGTGATCTTGTATTTTTGAGTGTTAAATGGTATATATTTTCTGGTAATAACTTCTAAAAACCAAAGTATGAGTTACCTAAAGCAAATTAAATGCTTATCTGGGATGATTTCTCTTATAATTGATATCGTACTACCTAATATATCTGAGCACGTAGGCCTAATGTAGAATACTTTTGTTTCCCTAAAGTTCACATGAAGCCTGGGTTTAGTATAGGGGGTAATAACTGCTATCTCCTAGTTCTTACTACCTTAAAAATAAAACCAAGTTTAAAATGGAGACATGTTCTTTGTGTTCCAACTGTAATTTCCAAAGGGCTAACTAATCTCACGCTCTTATTCTCTCTCTCACTACAACATAGACATAATGTTGTAGAACATCAACTTGAACTTAATGTCATATATGGCCATTGGGCTTGGGTAGCATTTCCAATGTCAGATGATATTCAGCTCTTTATTCAGTAATGGAGAGGTCGATGCAGTCAAACCCTTGGAAACCTCCTTGTCATAAACACAATACGAGTAAACACAACAAGAGTTTAGGAATCTGACTTCCTGATAAACTGTAAACTATACCCTTCAATCTCCAGATACGTTTTAAGTCACAAGGATGTTAATCTGTGCTGTAGGGAGAAGTTGGTCAAATAGGCCCAAGAGGAGAAGATGGTCCTGAAGGCCCCAAGGGTCGAGCAGGCCCAACTGGAGACCTTGGTCCTTCTGGTCAAGCAGGAGAAAAGGTTAGTACATGACTTTCACTTTACAGGTCCTCTTGCTAATGACGCGACATTGTCATTTTAGAATAGTTTAGATCACTGAGGTCAAGACCAGGCATTTGCTTCTCACCTGTAATCCTAGCACTCCAGAAAGCCCAGCCAGAGGAATGCTTGAAGTCAGGAGCTCGAGACCAACTGGAGCAAAGGGAGATCAATAGAAAACATAACTGGGCACAGTGTTAAGTTCCTGTAGTCCCAACTACTTGGGAGGCGGAGGCAGAAGGACGGCTTAAGCCCAGGAGTTTGAGGTTTCAGTGAACTATGATGACACTACTGGATGCTACCCAAGGCAGGAGAGCAAGACTCAGTTTAAAAAATAATAATAATAAAGTGAAGACGGGGACTTGTTTGTGTTCATCTCTCCTACTCCCTTCTGCTCTCCCAGGCCATGCAGACCAGCCACTCTTAAGCTCTTTCACACTTGAGAATTTGTTGTGGTTAAAGGGAAAAAGAGTAAATGAAAATTCCAGACTTAGACAGTTGTCTCTGTTCTCGGTTCTTGATGTGCTCTTGGCCAAGGAAAGACCAGACAGACCAAAATCAAGGCAAGTGTGCAACAAAGTTTATTGAGAAAGAGAAAGATAGATTTACAGAGCACGAGAAAGCTACAGTTTTATAGAGCAAGATAGGTTTGCCACAGATGCCTTGCCATGATCAAGAGCCTTTGGTTATGTTCTGGTGTTCTATTTTCTACTGTTTGGATAGGGCCTTCTATGTTCAGATGTCACTGTGGAGACACTCTGATGGATGGTAAATGAGATGATAATTAGCCTCAGGTTACTCTATGTCACTTTCCAAATTCTACTGTGCCTGGACTGCCTGGCCTGTGGGCTGAGAATCCCCTGCATTCTTTGGCAGGTAGCAAGGGTGCCTTCTTCCCCAAGAGGGGCACCTGCTTCTGTTCCCCAGCTCCCCAGGAAAGCCAGAGGTCCTAACTACCTACCCCACAGAAATTATGTACTTCTGGCTTTGGACCAAGTAAAATCATCATTTCCCCTCAAATCAAAATGTACATTTTTCAGTTTTTGTACTTAAACATGAATTTTCAAAGGATAGGTTTCTACAAAATACTCTCATCAGGCCCAATTAAAAAGACTTCAGTTTTGATCTTGTGTTGACACAGGCGTAATTATGTGTTCAGATGTCCCCAGATGATTCTAATACCCATTGGTTGGAGAGTCACTGGGCATTATGCATTATGTCAACAATATTTGCAACTATTACGTTTAAATATACTAATAAGAACATTGCAATTATGCCTTCATAGACTATTTCATAATATAGTAGACATTTTATAATGTTCAGTGATTTTAGTTGAAAAAAATTTATAAGTGCTAATGACAAGTAGCATTATGTATACAAAGCAAAATATAAATAATAATAAACACTTGCTGGTATAATTTGAATGATTCCCTTTCTTTTTATGTATGTGGCATGTATATAGAACATCTGCATTTTCTACAGTAATCATGCCATTATGCTAAAAGATAAATCTCATGCTCTTTATGAAAATTATCATCTTTCCCTCTTCCTACCATTCAATCCCAGAAAGAAAATATATAGGTATGGAGATTGTGAATGGGCAAAAACAGAACTTTTCCTCATGTCATAAGGAAGTATCTGATGTGACAGTTCTTATACAGTTTTTCACTTTGGAACTTCTACAATTTCATGCATTCACAAAATTGTCATTTGTGAATTGATGGACAATAGCACGGTGTATAAGCTGCAGACTAGGACGTACAGGGCCCTCAGACCCTTCCATTTAAAGTGCTCAATTGCCAATAATTAAAAGTTATTCTGACATTTCCTGTCTTCTTCTTTTTTTAATTTGTTTTGAGACTGAGTGTCACTTTGTCACCCTCGTGAAGTGCTTTGGTGTCACAGCTCACAGCAACCTCAAGCTCTTGGGCTCAAGTGATCCTCTTGCTGCAGCCTCCCAAGTAGCTAAGACTACAGGCGCCCACCACAATGCCCAGCTACTTTCTTAGTCTTCCTAGCCCACCTTTATTCTGTGTAAATGGTCACACAAACTATTTTGAGATATCTAGAATTTAAACTGCTGTATAATTCCTATTTTGTAACATGTTTTTTAATTTTTTAGTATTTGTCCCTCATTGAAGTTTCCCATCATCATATTGAGAATACAAATTTTCTGTCTGAATTTATTTTAAAATGACTGTAAGATGAATCCGAGTATAATTCTCATGTGGTAATTGGCATAGATCACAAATAGCTTGTGAGCATAATTAGGGAATTTCATTAACCTTGAAACTGACGGCGTAAAACAAGTTATGATAACTTGATGTATTAAAGGAGACATTATTAAAAGTATGCTTCTTAAGAGTTTATTTGCAAATTTTCTGTCTAAAGACTACTTATCTATGTAGTGTTGATCGTGATTCAGACAACTGTTTAGTTCAATATAACCAATATATAATAGCAAGGTCATAAAGTATGTTCTCAGTTTTTTCCTCATTTCATCCAGTAAAATATTTATTTTTGCCATAATGTTCTACTCATCTTTTAACATTGCACATACCAGTTGGGACTTATGTTTGTTTCTGTTCCTTTTTTTCATTCTTCATTGGAAGTACTGACTCTGTGCTTAATAATAAATAAGACATTACTAATATTTTATGTAGAAGTATGCTTTTATAAGTGTCTTTTTAAGGGAAATGATGCACAGTAAAATTCTATAAATAAATGTTATTCAATTTATTTTATTTGTCTCTCTACCTGTTTTTCTTATTAATGATTTGTTTGGAAAGAAATTTCGAGAGGCTGACTTTGTTTTTATAATGTTTTAAATTGCTTAGTACGTGTTTTACATCTTTGGACTTCATTATAACTTATATTTGTTTTGGCATTTTCAAGTGAGAGGTAATCTTATTGTACTGGCTTAAAATAGTTGCATATTCAAGTACCCGCCTAGAGAAATCAACACTACATAAAAACATTATTGTAATTAACTGTCGCTTCAACATATGTTACGTCTCTTAATCCAGATTATTTCCAGATACTTGAATAAAAGAAAAAATTGTCTCCAAAGTTGTTTACAAATTTCTTTGTATATCTGTTTAAATTTTACTTAGTCATTGAGAAAATTTAAATAACTCCTGGTGACTTTATATTTAGACTGGGATATGCAAAATGACTTTATCACAAAAATTTACCATAGTTTGGAGTGATAAAATCTAAATGTTCCAGTTCCAGTTACGTTAATTAACTTAAGGTATTATTTAATTTTAAAAAGGCTTAGGTGTTTTTTACTCATGCTTTATAATTTATAGAGGGTTTAGAATTCTCTTTAGATCAAGGCTTCAAGTCTCCAAAGAAGGCAACATTATTTATAAAACTTCGCTGAAATTCGACAACATTATAGTCTTAGAAATGTCTCCAAAGCAGCAATTTTCTTTTCCAACTCATGTGAAGAAATATAATAAAAGTACAAGTATGGTTTAAAACTTGCAAATCTTCCTTTGGAATGTTCAAATAGGTGGCTCAAATATGTAGAAATACGACTACAATAACCTTGTATACTTAATTCAACTTAGAATAATTACTTTTATTATCTTTTTTTTTAACTGTAGGGGAAACTTGGAGTTCCAGGACTACCAGGATACCCTGGAAGACAAGGGCCAAAGGTAAAATGATGAGCTTAATTTTTATAGTTTATCAACATTTCATAAAAACACTTATCTTGTGTGATTACCTTACAGTTTTTACTAGAGAAAAGATCAGTGCTTAAAATATAAATTCATAGAGGAAAACGGGTGAATGAAAAACTGAAGTAGATAGGGCAGAGAGCATAGATGATTAACCAGGTGATTAACAATTAAAGTATATTTAAGAGACAGGTTCATGAAAGAAAGGAGTCATCAGTATGTCCTTGTAATTGGAACGTGTAGAACTAGTTTAGTGTATCCAGAAGTTTTGAAGTTGATAAATAATGTATAATAGCTTTTCATTTCATATCTGTTATCATAAGGGTTTGAGTTACCACCTATTTTTAGAAAAAAACAATTTATACTTCTTTTTCTATTTCTATTGCCCTCATTTCCATTTGCATTTGTTTCCTGGTATCGCCCCAACAAATCTCCACGAATTTAATGACTTAAAACAGCAGAAATATATTTCTCACAGTTCTGGAGGCCAGAAGTATGAAGTCAAGGTGTGGCAGACTTTGAGTAGTTACCGTGAGGGGGTTGAATACATTAATACATAAATGTTGATTATTAATAATAGTGTAGTTATGCTGTTTTTAAATTATACATACATGAGATTATATTAGTCTTCTACCTATTTGTCTGTGTTTGACTCATTCAACATAATAAATATAGCAGACAGGGAAAATCCTGGTTATGTAATGTCCTCAAACATATATTTATTAATAAGTTTCACAGATAATCATGGGAGACAAACTGTTCTTTTCCCTGACAATTGTGAACTGCATGCACTTGTCTTCACTCATCATTATGTTTTAGGCTTTTATTTTAGGTTTACTGTTTTGTTTTGTCTTTTTTTTTTATTAAGTCATATGCACATAGATCATGAATATATTTATGCAGATGTGGGGTACAATGTGTTGATTTTTTATACAATTTGATGTGCTTACATCAAACTAATTAATATAACTTTTGCCTCATTTACTTGATTATTGTGTTAAGACATTTGTGTTCTACACTTGATAGATTTGACTTGCACCCTTGCAATATGCTCCATAGGTGTGGTCCTGTTGTTTAATCTCCCCCCTCCCTTCCCACTCCATTTCTCTCCTTCATCCTGGGCTATAGTTGTGTTCTGTCTTTCATAATAAAGTGTGAGTAAATATAAGTTGGTTTCATAGAAGTACTGAGTACATTCAATACTTTTTCCTCCATTCTTGAGATACTTTACTCAGGAGAATATGTTCCAGGTCCCTCCATGTAAACATAAAAGAGGTAAAGGCTCTATCTTTTTTAAGGCTGCATAGTATTCCATGGTATATATATACCACAATTTATTA
>CAUYON010196828.1:0-15672 GCA_963573935.1 Arctocebus calabarensis
TTACCAAATGGAACTGGCTGAACTGCAGAATTGTGACTCTCTGAAAGACACATTCAAGTCAAGCAGCCTTCCTAATTTCTATGCATCTCTCCCCTCTGAGACATATCCTAATCTCAGGAACCATGCACTCAAAATGGCAACCACCTTTGGTAGCACTTATGTCTGTGAAAAGACTTTTTCCAGAATGAAACATCTGAAATCTCCAACCAAATCTAGACTAACTGATACACATTTCCATCACTTGTTACGACTAGCAGTGACAAATATGGAATCAGACATTGACCATCTCATTAGCCTAAAGCAGGCCGGCCCATAGTTCCCAATGAAATACTGGTAAGTTTGTTGATTTAACTTTATTTGTTCTTCATTTTAAATATCGTATTTGTTCCCATTTTATTTTTTTACTTTTTTACTTCAAAATAAGATATGTGGAGTGTGCATAGGAATTTGTTCATAGTTTTTCCTTTTAAAAACTATAGTCCAGCCCGCCAACAGTCTGAGGGACACTGGCCCCCTGTTTAAAAAGTTTGTGGACCCCTGATTTAAGCTAAAGGGGAGGATGTGAATGGATCATACTCAAACACTATGCAGTTCATGTGAGGGACTTGAGCGTTTGGTGGGTTTGAGGGGTTAGTCTTAGAACACATGAACCCTTAAAAAGAGTCAAGGAAAGAAAAATTTGAAGAAGAAAGAGAGGACTTTCTTCTTTGATTTCATTAAATAAACTTTTAAATAGCTCATGTTTCGTGCCAACTCTCTTCTAATCACTTTATCCACGTTAACATATTCGATCTTCCTAACAACAGTGTCAAATGGGTACCATTGTTAATCCAATACTGAATAGGGGGACTGAGCGGGGATAAGCAGGCTCCGTCCTGGGAAGGGAGGGAGGGATGGACTCCGGGCTATGGTGGGGAAAGCTGGGGTAGGAAGGAGTGCGCCTCCCAGTGTAACAACAGGCACAGAGGGGTGGGAGAAAGCAGGGTCAGATTGGGAGGAGGTCTCCTTCTGGTGACTTCTAGTTCCTTCTCTCCAAAGTAAGAGATAATGCTACTTGCTCAGATGAAGGAGGGGGCAGAGGAGCACAGATTTGGGAAGAGTTACATGTTTGGCACCATGAACAGCTGGGAGACCGCTGGCTGACTACACTGGGAAAACAGGGAGGTTGGTCGCGTATTGATGACGGCCACAGTCAAGGCTGACTTCACTGTCTGCAGGGCCAAGCACAAAGTGACAAAGTGGGATACCACGTTTAAAAGGCAGGAGAAAAAGAACCATGAAAGACACTCAACTATAGGACTTTTCATTTTCTTTCATAGTCTCTCTCTTGCCCTGTCCTGGTGATTTCCATTTGCTACTTAGTGTCCCCCCATACCCGCACAGCATGGGGACACTCCCTGGCTGACTGTG
This sequence comes from Arctocebus calabarensis, assembly GCA_963573935.1. Classification (NCBI taxonomy): domain Eukaryota; kingdom Metazoa; phylum Chordata; class Mammalia; order Primates; family Lorisidae; genus Arctocebus; species Arctocebus calabarensis. The sequence continues at coordinate 1,411 of CAUYON010196828.1, forward strand.
GGACCTCACAGCATTTAGGGCCCCCATCCCTGACTCAGCGTGGTATGTGACTCACCAATTCATGGGTTCCCCCTTCTACCAGCCCCAGAACCAGCACTCCTTCCCACAGACCCACTCCAACCTCCGCAGATGGGCGGCCGCCCAGGGACTGACTCTCCAAACCAGTACTTGGTACCTGCAGGGCAGGTGGGGAAGAGGCTGCAGCCCAGGCACTAGCCACATGTGCCACTGTGGTGCAGCCAGCCTGAACCGGACCAGCCACGGCCATGCCCCACCCTAGACGTGCTGACCTCTGGGAACATGGCAGTGGGAGGAGGATTGGGGGCTAAGCATGGTAGGGAGTGGGTGGCTCAGAACCCCTTAGGCAGGTGGGAAAGCCAAGAGGCAGTGGAGGGACCAGAATTGACCCAGGCTTCCTGTCACAGATGCAGCACTGGGCTTCACACATTTCCATTGTTTTCTTGTTTAACACAAATAATTTGAGGCATGGGGCAGAGAAAAGGGCCAGATATACTTTATCCTCGCTAATGCACACGATTATTTCTGGAAGAATGAGGTCTTCATAAAATAGATGCCTCTTTTGGCAAGGACTAGGAGTTAGGGAGAAGAAGTGAGAAAAAAACTTAGTTTGCATTTATGCCTTCTTGTGTTGTTTGATTTTTTTTTAACCACATGAATATATTTCTTTCCTAGTTAAAGAATTTAAAGGAAGTGACTGGCAGGTAAGACAACAGAGCCGGCGACTCTCTGCAGCTCTGTATTCCAGCTGAGCCCAGAAAGGGGCCCAGATGAGGGAAGCTGCCCAGCCAGGGGACAGGCCCCTAAATTGCAGAGCAGTGTCTGGAGGACTGCAGGGGAGGACGTGGGCAGCAGTGAAGGACTGGCTTGCAGAAAGGAGAGACCTCGATCCTCTTCTGAGACGGGAGGACGGAGCACTCGCATTCAGGCAGTGACTGCACAGCTCCACGCAGGAGAGACTGAGGCCTCGTTCCCCTGATTTGAGGAATATTTTAACTGCTTCTGTATATTATTCTGATTCTTCTAAATTCTCTATAATTTTGTTTAATGTTTTAAATAGTTTTATCCCCGGTTGTGGGTGAAGTCTATTGGAAATGTGAAAGTGAGGACACAGCTGTCACCAGGCCCTAACATCGCATCCTGCACTGTCAGCCCCGGGAGGCAGAGAATGGAGGCCACAGGCCAGTGAAAGGAGCGTGGTCCATCTTCACCTGCTGGGCCGGGCCCAGTGCCGGCGCTGTGCAGCCTACCTCTGCTCTGGGCTTGCTGGATCGTCAGAGGATCTTCAAGAGAAAAATCACGAATGGGTTGAGAGTGTGCATATCCATGGGACGCCAGGACAGGCTACACATTGCCTGCCACTGGGCATCACAGCAGCCCCTCGGGACAGGGGCTCTGAGATCCTGGCACTCCGATCAGGACTCCTGCCTCCTTCCCGAAAGAGAGTGCACCTCACCCAGGCCCCGGGGCTCCTTTCACAAGATGAGCTCCCGGGAAGGAACCCCAGGCTCCACTAACAAGCAACTAGACATTTAGAAAACCATTTGTCAACAAGAGCACATACACAGACACAGCAGAACCCGGACACAGCACAGTTCCCTGCCTAACTTTAAAAAGCGGAGACCATGAAACCAGAGAGAAGAGAATTTGTGTAGACTTGGAGGCTACATAGCTGCCTCACTTCACAGAAACTTGTGCTTAGTGAACATTTTCTTTTTTGTTTGTTTGTTTGTTTTTGGAGAGACAGAGTCTCACTTTATCGCCCTCTGTAGAGTGCTGTGGCATCACACAGCTCACAGCAACCTCCAATTCCTGGGTTTAGGCGATTCTCTTGCCTCAGCCTCCTGAGTAGCTGGGACCACAGGTGCCCACCACAATGCCCGGCTATTTTTCTGTTTTGAAGTTCTTCCAAGGCCGGGTTTGAACCTGCCACCTTTGGTATATGGGGCCGGCACCCTACTCGATGAGCCACAGGCGCCTCCCTAGGGAACATTTTCTAGTTCAGTCCTTGCTGCTTTAATTCACACATCCAAATAAGTTTTTGTCTACTAATAGAGTGAGTGCCTCACTTTGTGATCACCTGGTCATGGGCAGAGCAAACATCTTGCTGCCAAAAACTAAAGTGGAAAATAAACCTATGGATTCTCTTCTGGACCCTTAGGTTTTGCTAATCTGTGCTTCAAGGACTCACCTATGAAGTTCCCGCCCCACACCAAGAGTGAATACTTCAAATTGACTTCACTCCATCGTCGCCATGAAATCAGCTTTCATCCTCAGATGGTTTTGATAAGCCTAATCCATTACTAGTTTTAAATGTGAAGAAAATGTCTTTAAACAAGACAAGCTTCTGGAACATTCTCAAATAGGTTCGGTTTACAACATACTAATAACAAAAGAATCATTGTTGAGGAGGAAACTTCTGATCCAATACTCTCAGAAGGTTCTGCCCAATTTTACAATCTCTTTGAAACATTAGGAAAGGATTGAAAAGTGAAAAGACCACTCTTGGCACCCTATCACCTCAGACTTTCTCTGAGGAGTCTTAAAACAGATATGGAAGGATTTGGGTTGTCATCTTTCTCTTCAAAATTGGCAGTGAAAAATTAGTAGTTATGCAATTTAAACAAAAAATAGCTTTAAAAATTATAGGCCCTTCCAAAATTGATTGAATTTGTAGAAAAATGTGTATCTTTTTATTACCTCTGAACTCAGGGAGACTGAACTGAATGAATGGCTATATTGAACCGAGAATAGCAGTCTATTTAAACTATGTGAAATAGTGCTGATTTTCATGGCTCTTAACTAGAAATTCATTTCCCTCACTCTTAAGCCTGAATCACATTCAATTTTATGACTGTATGGAATGATTGTGACTTGACGACTTTTATAATCTAACTTTTGCTGATGACCTATATGCTCCCAAAAAGCTAAGCTGCCTTCTCCCTAAGAGAAATGGCAGTGGGGTTAATCCAGCTTATTTTTGGGGCTGCTAACTTCTCACCCTACCCAGCTTGGCTTAATACAGGCCAGAGGTATAAGCGTTATTCTTAGAACCTGTGAATGGGGTGAGGCTATAGAGATCATCTAGTGCAATGTCACATTTCCTTCATGGATTTCACACACTCGCAAAGGAATAATTCTTTCCCCAAATGTACAACAAAGTAAAAAAATAACCTCAGGACCCAGAAGCACAAGATTGGAAATGCAGAAAGAGCAAACATCCTCTACATTAGCACATAGTTGAAAAGAAACCGCTCGTATTCTTGTCACTTTTAAAAGGATATGTTCATAATTAATGATTAAATTTTAAATACTGCATTTTGACCCAAGTCAGATCAATACTTGTTACATACATACTATATATATATATAGAGAGAGAGAGAGAGAGAGAGAGACATGCATGTACACAGCTTATACATATATACGTCCCATCATGGAAAAGATGCGCATGAATATGAGTTTGCTGTAATATTTCTCCTAAAGAATAATAAAGAAAAAGAATATCAGACTCCCTTCTTAGAGGACAATGTTTGATTTCAAATAATGTTTATGTCGGAATTGTTATATTCGTTTCTCACCTTTTTTAGGATACAGTGGCAAATACTAGAGAATTTCTAAATGCTCCAAATGGAACCAGCTGATCGGACCCTCCTCCCTGGAGCCATCTTCACTTGCCTTTCAAGACATTTCCCTCGCTCAGTTGTATCCCCCACATTGGGGCTCTTGCTCCATGCTTTTTCCTAATCCTTCTTCATCTTTTCAACTTCTGAACACTGAAGTTTCCTAGGACTCTTTCCTAGGTCTCTTTTCATTGATTCTATCCAAAGATCACGGCTTTAAATATTATCTATTCACTGGAGAATCCAAATTTATAACTTCAGAGTCGCATACTCAACTACCAACTTATTCGATCTCCATTTGAATGTCTAATAAGCATCTAAAATTTACCATCCACAGAACTGCTCCTAAAACCAGCCTCATCTCAGTAGTTATTAATTCTATCCTTCCAGATACAAGGTAAAGACCATGGAATTGTCTGTAACTTCTCTCTTTCTCTAATATCTCAGATTCAATTTGTCAGCAAATTTCTGTTGACTCATCTTGGCAATAAATACAGAATTCAAACAACCTCACCACATCCATCACTCCCACCCTCAGCCAAGGCACCATCAACTCTACCTAGATTATTGTCACATCTTCCAGAAGGGTCTCTCTGCTTCTACCGCTCATCGCAACACTGTGACCAAACTGATCCTTTCAATCTTATCTAGTTTTGCTAATGTGTGGCCTCAAGGATATACCTGTGAAGTCCTTATCCTACTACAATAGAGAATACTTCAACTTACTTAAGATTGCACCCCTACTTAAAACCCCCCAGTACCTTCACAGCTCACTCCAGGTAAGCCACAGTCTTCATAATTGTCCATGAGGCCTCACATGGTCTCTACCTAAACAGATGTTCACACATGTGCACATGCTACACACACACACATACACACTACTTGGCTAATCTTATCTCTGACTTCTTTCTTATTCCACTCTTATCTAAATTGCCTCCTGGCTAAGTTTCAAACACTGGAGACATTCCATGGACTTTTCACTAGCTATTTCTTCTTCTCTTCTCCAAATAGTCACAAAACTCACTCCCACACCTTCTTTGTTTACATTCCTTGTTGGTAAGTAGGTCCTAAAGACTTGACTTAAAATCTCAGTAGTCTCCAACTCCCAGAACTCACTAGCCTGCTACTCTGGGTTGAATATTTGTGTTCACTCAAAATTCATATGTTGAAAGCTAATCTGAAGGTGTTCTGAAGCAGAGCCTTGGGAGGGGATTAGGTCACAATGGCAGACCCCGCATGAATGGAATTAGTACACTTGCAAAAGGAGCCCGGGAGAGCCGCCTTGCCCTTTCTTCCATGTGAGGACACATCATCTAGGAGACAAGAAACAGGTTCTGCCTAAACACTGAATATGCTGGTACTTCGATCTTGGCCTTCCCAGCAGGCAGTATTGTGAGCAATAACTTTCTGTTGATGATATTTTGTTGACCAGGACACCTCCTTCCTTGCCTTGCTTTCTTTTTTCTCATTTATCAGTTGCAAATGTGTTTTATAAGTTGCATATTGAGACATCTTCCAGAAGCTGTTAACCTCTTTCTTGTCCAATAGAACGCAAACTTCATGAAGGCAGGAGTTATCTTTTCTCTTTACTGGTTTATCTCCAGTGTCAAGGACCGTGCCTAGCAGCACTCATATGTAAACTTTCACAGCTAATATTAACAAACTTTTGGGAAATTTTATTTTTTAAAGTTAGTTGCTTTAAAAGTATAATCTTTGGGGCAGTGCCTGTGGCTCAAAGGAGTGCCAGCCCCATATACCGGAGGTGGCAGGTTCAAACCCAGCCCTGGCCAAAAACCACATACACACAAAAAAGTATAATCTTTGACTTTTGTCACTTTTATATATTTTAAAAACTCTCCTTTCAGTTACATACTAGGAAAAAAGATATAAGGGCCAGAGTTAAAAATGGTAAATAAATGTCTTTAATTTACTTTAGTTCAACTTTATACCTCTATAGAAGCCGATGAATTGATTTTTTTTCAGCCCTTAGACAGAATTTCAGACATCAGTCAAACACCTTTTCCAACTTTAAAAAGTTTCTTTCCCCTTGAACAAAAACAACAAAAAAATGGAAATACAGGGTCACTTGCTATAAAGCTATAATTTCATAAAAGCAGTCATAAAGATTGATATAATTAATAAGGATTTGATTATTCATAGAATGTGTTCCAGAAACCCATCTGCCAATTAGTCTAATGGAAGTATTGTTATCTTATTGAGTGTATATTGAGTATTTGAGTTTAAATACTCATAAAGTATGGTGTGCTGTTATCTAAAAATCAATTACAAAGGATTTGGTTATTTGGCGATGACACCGACCACTTGGTATTATGAAACCAAGGTCAGCAAGATTTTACAATCTATCTCTCCTATGTACTCACATGCGTGTATATCCAAACAAACACAAATGGTCTGAGAACTTTTACCACAAAATACAAATATTTAACTACATATTTGGAGACAGTAAAGATCAGATAGTAAAGTGTTCATTTAATTTCGGAATGGTACCATTGAAAGAACGGTATCGTTATCTAACCTTTAGTCTGATGCTCGGTTCGTGACCACAAAATGCATTGTTCTTTCAAGAACGCTATAAAAGACAGTGTCAGTTATGCCAAAGAAAACTCAACACTGCTGCCACTATTTGCCATCTACCCATCGCTCACGAGCAAATTGGTCATAAAATGTAAAGCAGTAAACAGTTGGGTGGCAGTGGTCAGAGGAGGATTTCTGAAGAATTCCAAATTGGGAATCCAAAAGAGGTGATGTTTTCTTCACAGTTGAGGAGAATTTTTCAGGTAATGTCCAATCTACCAGTTGGTCTCATCTGCCCCTAAGAAATTGACACAGGCCGAACATTTCCACTACAGGATGGGGACAGTAATGACCTTCAGGAAACAGATGCTGGTGTTACTGCTTCAGCGAGCCGTACTGAAAAAAAAGTGAAGGAAGCAAATCTCATTCTCCTGCCTCAGAGACAAGCAAGTCTAAGGACCAGGTTGTCAGGTAATCCACACAAACCCGGGCTGATTGTCCTGTCTCAAGTTCACTAATAATTTTGAGAATACAGGTGGTGACTTAGCTGCACACACAGCAAAGGGACATCTGACATTCCAAGTCCAAGTCTCCTGGTCCTTACTTTTTGCACAGGTTGTCCACTCTGCTTCAGAGCAATCAATGAGTTTTCACTCATAGCAGGGAGCATTTCAGGTTAGGAAACATCTTCGAATTATATCCAGAGGGTTATGTCTAAGATATTTTCTAGGAAACTGTGCCCCATAAATCTATAGATTCTAGGTGTGTTTACTATAAGCACGTCAAACCAGAGACATCTTGCTAAAACATTCTAGAGATAAGAACTCTTCTCCTATAAAATACCATTAGTCAGGCTGGTTATTTACCTACTCCCTGCCTTCTCTCCTTCTGGGACAGGCACCTCATCTCTCCATAAAGGGCGAGAAATTGATTACAGGCTTTTTCCTCCTGGTGCTGACCTGTGAAGTGGTAACTGAGAAAGAGTTGTAACTATTACTACAAAAACATAGATAATAACTACCCAGGACCTACAGTTGGAACCCTAAGCAAATGTAGACAAAATATCAAACAATTCTTTTCACTTAGTAGAAACATTTTTTGTTTTTTTACTTAATCTTTATTAAATCATAACTGTATACATTGATAGAGTACAATGTGATGATTTGATATACAATGTGGAATGCTTAAATCAAACTAATCAACATAACCATCCCCTAACTTACTTATTTTTTGTGGTAGGTATTTATAATATATACTCATAGTTGTTTTGAAATGTACCCTTGCATTGTGCACATTAGGTGAGATCCTGCCAAATACCCCCCCACTCGCCCTCTTCCCTGCTCTCCCCTCTTTCCTTCTGGACTAAGAAACTTCCCAAAGCTAACAAACACAAATTTGAAATAGCATGACAGATCAGAAAATGATGCCCCCGAAGACAACCAAATCCATGGTCTTGTAACAACAAACACAGAGCTAACACCCTCAACACTGAATATCATTTGTAATTGCTGTCTATAAAGTTGCACTTAAACATGTGTCAAACTGTATCTGTGATAGGAGTTCTGTTCTTCTCCAGAAGTCTCATTGTTGTTAGTATGGTTCAAATTTAATGACTCCCTTCTGGAATTAAGGTGAACGATTGCAGTGTCAAGATTATGGTACCCAAAATAGGTTTTAAAAAATTATGCTGCATTGCTGCTGGAGTGTGATATGTATCATAAACTCTCATTATTTTTTGTAAAGTTCTCCCAGGTACCATAAAGAGCAAATTAATCACACAAGGCTTTTGCCCTCAAGGAAATTACACCTAAAAGAATCAATAAACTGAGAAATCAGCAAAATGACTGCTTCAACCCAGCTGAAGTGACAGATGTCATTAAAACAAATGGCTATAGCACAGAAAGATGAGCTGTCCGTGAAGAATGGGGACCCAAAGCCTGGCTCTGCCACTATCTGCTAGACCCAAACACATCACTTCCTCTTTCTGGGTCTCAGTTTCATCATCCATGAAATCAATGAAATTTGGATGAGATGATGCAAAGGTCCATTCAGGGTCTAAACTCACAGAATACCTGAATTAAACAGAGGAAGAAAATTGGCATTCATGACGTCGGCATTATAGAATGTGTCATTAAGTCCCAAGAACTGAGGGCTATCCAATGTGTATTCTGTTTGAAAAATGGCATTTTCTGCTCGGTGCCTGTGGCTCAACGGACTAAGGCACCAGCCACGTACACCTGAGCTGGCGGGTTTGAATCCAGCCCAGGCCCACCAAACAACAATGAAGGCTGCAACCAAAAAATGGCTGGGTGTTGTGGCAGGAGCCTGTAATCCCAGCTACTAGGGAGGTGGAGGCAAGAGACTCGCTTGAGCTCAGGAATTGGAGGTTGCTGTGAGCTGTGATGCCACAGCACTCTATTCCGGGTGACAGCTTGAGGCTCTGTCTCAAAAACAAAAAAGAAAAGAAAAATGGCATTTTCTTTTGCTTATTAAAAATCATATACGTGGACTTGAAGTGCCTTGGCTGTGGTGCTTTTATGAACATAACACAACTGTGGCTCATATGTTGGCCCCCAGCTATTAGAAGGCCCTGAGCCCTGGTCTTACCCTTGTACTGAACAGGCTATTTAAGTAAAATGTTCTAATAAGCCTGATACCATTAGTTAGATAAATGCAAAAAAAAAAAGCTTATTTGCAAGAAAAGCAAATACCATTTCGAAGTCCAAAAGGGACGGTTGGAAATCTAAGGGAATACATCCATGTGTTCTGGTGAAAGTACTCCCGTAAGAAGCGGAGCTAATGGCTCGGCGCCTGTGGCTCAATGGGCTAAGGCGCCAGCCACGTACACCTGAGCTGGCAGGTTCAAATCCAGCCCAGGCCCTCCAGACAACAATGACGGCTGCAACCAAAAAATGGCCGGGCGTTGTGGCGCTTATAGTCCCAGCTACTTGGAAAGCGGAGGCAGGAGACTCACTTGAGCCCAGGAATTGGAGGTTGCTGTGAGCTGTGATGGCAGGGCACTCTATCCAGGGTGACAGCTTGAGGCTCTGTCTAAAAAATAAAAATAAAAAAAGAAGCAGAGCTAATTTGGAGACATCTGCAGGCTCACTGTTAGGGCACCCCCACCCCCTTGCACGTCACAGTAAAGACCAGGGGTCTGTGTGCTCTAACCATGGGCGGCATCTGCCCAGCCCTGACCAGAGGGAAAGGTATTCCTGCACCACTAAGATGCTAACCTTAACACCGCGGAAGCCTCAACTAACTGAAGCAGTTATGTAATTTTTTTCCCTGACTCTAAAAATAAAGAGTAGAGGGAAAAAAAAATGGGTTGAGTCTTTTTTTTTTTTTTTCTAAACACCTTACAATGGGAGAAACATTTGAATTTCTTAACTGGTGCACAAGAGAGAGGAAGAAAGCGAGATGGGTAGAGATTTAAATTCAATTCTTTTCTTCTATTGTCTGAGACTACAGCATCAACAACTGGCAATTGAGAGAAGAAATACATCATTATACTTATTTATAGCATTAACTACTTTACATTCATCCACACAAGTGAAACTGTAAAAAAAAATTATAAAGGGAGTGTGTGGTTCTTTCATTAGCTTGTCTGTAATACTGGATTGGTCCATAAATTAATGTGTATAAGAGGATGGGGGGAAAAAAGGGATTCAAAGCTCTGCCATTCTAATTACAGCTCTTTAAATATCAAAAGACACAAAGAAAGATTCCTTTTGAAAAGCCTACTGACTCTCTTGGCAAGACACTATTAATTACTTGCATAAATCTGCAGTTTGTACACCCAGAGCTATGGGTGACATTATTACATTATCCAAGCTTTTAACAGTCGGCATTGGTCTCAGCATGTGTTTCTTTAAACTCTTGTTTACCAAGCGATCTCTCTGTAAACTTCAGCTTCTGCTCAGAGGGGATGAGCGGAGCTCTGAGACAACAGGTAGCTTTGAGCCTCTCACACCAGTCTACAACTCACACAATTCAATTAGGAAAATTGTATCATGCGAATTATTAAATTAGGCTGGAGATTGCTATGAGCTTTAATAATATCACAATCTTATTTAAAAACAAGACATATAGCTTTCATAAACAAATTGTTTATAAACAAACCACATGGGCAAATGCAAAATACAAAGTGGGCCTCCACTCCAAATTAATAAGTAAAGCCCCAGAGAAATGACATCTAACTTAGGAAACATTTGCCTCCAAATGTCTAACTGGTATATGTACATTTAATCTACATTTCTCTTTTGAACATCCATTGCATTGGAAAGTTAATAGAATTAAAATCTGGCTCTTGGCTCTATATTTTTGTAATAAATACAGACTCTAGGGAACATTCTCCAAGCTGCTTTGGAGGAGAGAGGGAAAGTGTGTGGCTTGATAAAATGAAAACCTAAATTCAAAGCAGCAAATGTGTCCCCTGCTGTGCCCAAGTGCCAATTTTCAGCTTTAATCATGCACAAGAACCTTTTGCAAAAATTTTTAAAAGGAACATGGATTTATAGCCAAGCTGGATTGGTTTATATCATCGACTGGGGGAGAAAGAAGCAGGTACGGTAAGGTATAAGTCAAAACCTAAACTGTCCCAGGAGCCTTCCGCCAAGGATTCAGTAGGTTCTCTTCCTCATGGTCCGCTCAATACAAAGCCAAATACTAGAATACCTCAAGTTGGACTCTTATGATGACTCTGAGTGCTGAAGACTCAAGGGTTGCTCCTAGAGGTAACTTCACTTGCGCAACCATTACACTTGTCATGACACCTCTTAATGATGTGGTTCCTGGCTCAGCACTCATAGCTCAGTGAGTAGGGCACCAACCACATACACTGAAGGTGATGGGTTTGAGCCTGGCCTGGGCCTGCTAAACAACAATGACAACTGCAACCAAAATAAAATAGCCAGCCATTGTGGAGTCACAGCTACTCGGGAGGCTGAGGCAAGAGAATCGCTTAAGCCCCAGGGTTTGAGGTTGCTGTGAGCAATGACACCATGGCACTCTACCAAGGGTGACATAGTGAGACTCTGTCTCAAAAATAAATAAATAAATAAAAATAAATAATCTGATTCCTACCAGTCATTGTATTCCTAATTGGTCAGCAAGCCAAGTAATTATAGGACTTGGCCAATAGCCAAATTCTATTGATCCCACAAAGAAGGATTTTGCAGCAGAGTAGAACAGCTTCCTTACATCTCCTCAACCTTTATACTTCTAGTCGCACAGATGAGCACGGAATGTCTTAAAGTTTAGAGGTGTGTAGGAAAGTCAAGTGTGTGTGCAGGTTCATGTCGGGAGATAAATGCAGGTGAGTATAGATTGACGCAGTAATAAACATTTTGAGATGAAACATTTGAGTCATCATGATGATGACTCTCATGAAGAGTCATTTGAAACAGATGTCTGTATGTCTGATAGGAGCTTCACTGGGGTATCCCAATGCCTCCTAGAGAAAGAAGGCAAAACATCCCAGCTGCAAGATATTTTGCCAATATTCTAAAAACTCCTTTATTTTACTGTTGAGGAAATAGATAGGAAAGATAACATGGTTTGCTCAAATTTCTGCAAATAATTAATGGGTAGAGTTAAGATTCAAATTCAGATCCCCTCTCCCCCCTTAAACCACACACAAAGCCCCACTCTGTTGCCCAGGAGTGCAGTGGCGCGATCACAGCTCACTGAGACCCCCAACTCCTAGGAGAAAGCCGTCCTTTTCAGCCTCCCAAGTAACTGGGACTGCAGGCATATGCCACCATGCCTGCCTTAACTTTTAAAACAATTTCTGTAGAGAAAGGTCTTGCTATGTTGCCTAGCTGGTCTTGAAACCCTGGCCTCAAATGATCCTCCCATTTCAGTCTCCCAAAGTGCGGGGATTACAGGCATGAGTCGCCATACCAAGTGTCAGCTTTGTCTCTCACTCAGGGATTCTGTTGCTAGTGTTCCGGGAGTACAAATAGATCCTTCATTCTACCAACTGTTTCTTGCCATGGCAGCCATAACCCAGCTAGGCAAATATTTCAAAAAAGAAGAAATCAAAAACCAAATATAAAAATAAACATATTGTATGGGAGATGTTTAAACATTGTCTAGAGGGAGGAATAAGAGTCACAAATTGTGTCATGTCCCTCCCTTACGTAAACATTTCACTGACTTCTTACCCTTGCTCCTACAGTGAAATCCAAGGTCCTCCCAGGCTCTGCCTTCAGCCTCTCACAGGCCCTTCTCCTCCTTAACCACAGTGTTCCAGGGCCATCAGACTTCTTTTAGTTGGTGGTAGTAATTTCATAAGCCTCATACTCCTATTTTTTGTTCTTTGTTTTATCTGTGGTGCCTAGCCTAGAGTCGAGGGGATAGTTGGTATTCATTAAATATACATGGAATAAGTGAAGTCATACATCTAAAAATGCTTGGAAAATGTTCAGAATACAAGCCACTATTAAAATGATAGTGTTTCTTCTATTTATTTCTGAATGTACTTGGAATCTCATTCTTACATATGACTTTTAAGGGGTAGATTTATGGCCTAAAGCTGCACACATTATACTGTGCAATGACCAGGGTAATTAGGTTAAGTTAGGGGTAGTTAGAAATGTACCACCTTTTTTTTTTTTTGAGACGAAGTCTCACTTTTCAGCGTAGTGCGCCATGGAGTTAGCTTAGCCCACAGCAACCTCAGACTCCTGGGTTCAAGCGATTCTCCTGCCTCAGCCTCCTGAGCAGCTGGGACTACGGACACACACCATGTCCAGCTAACTTTTCCTATTTTTAGTAGAGATGGGGTCTCACCCTTGCTCAGGGTGGTCTCAAACTCTTAAGCTCAAGCAATCCTCCTGCTTCGGCCAGAAATTCACCACTTTAAATATCTCTCATCCAGCTCCTGTACTAACCAAACCGAGCATTCTTAACTCTAACTGTTATTAAAGAAAAATAGGTTATTTCTCATCCAGAAAACAAAACAGAAGAGTCAGCTCTTCTATTCTCTCATCCCAGGCTGCAGGGCAGGGCTTTCTCAGTCACACCATCATCCTTCAGGGACAGATGTCACATGATGGCAAATACGATGTCATTGATCCATCTCCAAGCATAATTTGATTGATTGAGCTGAATTTCTGCCAAGGGTCCTCTCCCGGGGATGCAAACAGGGCTTCGGGCATGATCCAAACAGAAAGGCTGGACCAGCCAGGTCCTGAAACCTGGAGGGGGCCTGGTCCTCCACGGTGGTCCCCACTTGCTCCTCACTTTCAGAACAGAGCAAGCTCCCCACGGCTTATCTCCCCACACACCGTCCCATCAGAAGCTGGGTTTAGCTTTCTCCTGGGGGTGATCTGCAGGGAGGCTTCCCTGCTTCATCTTGCTTGACATGCCATGTGCATTAGAACACTTTAATGGCTACGTCATGCTTCCTAGTACAGCATTATTTCTGATTCAATCATTTTAAACCCCCACACAATCAGTATTCTTTAACTAAGCGTTGTATTTCTTCACGTGTTCAGGTTCTGAAGATGGATATATATATATAAAAACATATATGGGTATGTATATATATGTGTGTGTGTATATATTTGTCTCAGATATAGAGAGAGACTTTAAGTGTACATCCTATTTGGGGAGGCAGACAATAAATAAGTAAATATACGCCAAGAAGTGCTAAGTGCTGGAGAGAAGAGAGAAGCGGGCTGTAGGGAGATGATGGCCGGGGAGAGAGGGGCCAGACCACCCGGGATCCTGAGTACAGGCTCGGAGAGAGAAGGGTCCATGCAATCTCTGTGAAGAGTGCAGTCCTCACACAAGGAACAAGAAGCACAATTGCCCCGCTACAGGGGCATGATGTCATGTTAACAGCATTTTCTTATTATCTATATTCTTTTTTATTTTTTATTTATTTTTTTTTTATTGAATCATAGCTGTGTACATTAGTTCAACCATGGGGTACAGTGTAGGGGCTTCACATGCAATCTGAGATATTTTATCAACCTGATTGACATACCATTCATGATATTTTCTCGTTTACTATGTGAAAACATTTTTGATCCTTGTTTAGAAGTTTTCTCCTGACCCTTCGAATATGTACCACACATGT
>CAUYON010196830.1:0-11089 GCA_963573935.1 Arctocebus calabarensis
CTACTTGGGAGGTGGAGGCAGGAGACTCGCTTGAGCCCAGGAATTGGAGGTTGCTGTGAGCTGTGATGCCACAGCACTCTACCCAGGGTGACAGCTTGATGCTCTGTCATAAATAAATAAATAAATAAATAAGTAAAAAGAAAAGAACCCAGCGAAGCAGCAAGCAACCTAGCAAACCCCCGCATTCCTTCCCAAGGACTCCCCTCCTCGCCTCCGCACGCCCAGAAGCTCCCAGGCCCCCGCGCGACCGGAAGGAAAGGGGGCGGGGCCGGCGCGGGGGCTCACGGGAGAGGGGCGGGGCCGCGGCCGGAGCAGCTGCGCTGGCCCTGATTGAAAGTTGATAAATGGCTCAGTGTTTCTTGCTGCCAATGTTACTGCAATCGACCTGGCAAATATTTACCTTGGGATCCGAGCGACTGAAAATATTTGGTTGGAGCCAGATGCGTCGCGTGTCTATCCCTGAAATATTAGCTAAAGGAGTGATTTAGCAAAATAAAATGGTGGGTGGGGTCCTTGCCTGGCCGAGCTATTTACTTTCCTCCGGCTCCTGCTGAGCCAGTGGCTCTTCTAACAATCCCAGAGGGAATGTGAACAGCTGGGGAGCAGGCCAGACCCAGAGAGAGAAAGGGTCTATTTTGGTTTGGGGCGGATAGTTTTACATAAATCAGAGATGTGGAAATATATATCTTTCTTAAAGGCTCTCAGTAATGCCCTCAAAACAATTGACCCTGGAGAAGTAAACTACAAAGTGGTTTTGTTATACTTGTATCTTCTTTAATTGTAGAGGTCATCTGAAGAAAGGGCGCCTGTTACTTGAGAATCACCACCACCACTCAGAAAAGAGCCCACTCAGTATGGCTGAGCCCATTTGTGTAGCTCCATGTTGACCAAGATGCTTAGCACACACGCCTAGCACTGCAGTCACCTCTGTAGGCACCCTGGATAGCAGTTCTAAAAGCCAGCACAAACCCAGGGTGAGTTATCATTAGCTTCATTTTAGAGATGCTGCACGACATGGCCAAGATCTCACAACTCGTGATGGCAGAGTTGGGATTGGAACTCAGACAATCTGACTCCCCAGCTCTTTGCCATTCCTGTGAGACCCCAGTTGACTGACAGGTCTCTGGCTACAACTCTAGAGGTGATGGTAATGGGACTCGTGCTGCTGATTGCTATACTTTTGTGTCTGTACCCAAAGGTAGCCTTTTTCTTTTTCATTGTTGGGGATTCATCGAGAATACAGAGAACCAGGTTACAATGATTGGATTTATTAGGTAAAGTCTCTCATATAATAGCGTGCCATCTCCAAGAGGTGTCACACACTGTGACCCCACACCCCTCTCCCCCCTTCTCTTTTTCTGCTCCCCCATTCCCCCACCTCCTACCATGTACTAGGGCATCAATTGTCCACATATCAGAATTGAGTGCATTGGACTCTTGCTTCTCCATTCTTTTTTTTTTTTTTTTTTTGAGACAGAGCCTCAAGCTGTCACCCTAGATAGAGTGCTCAGCTGGCATCACAGCTCACAGCAACCTCCAGTTATTGGGCTCAAGCGAGTCTCTTGCCTCCACCTCCCAAGTAGCTGGGACTACAGGCGCCTGCCACACGCCGGGCCATTTTTTTTTTTTTTTTGGTTACAGCCGTCATTATTGTTCGGCGGGCAGGGCTGGATTCGAACCCGCCAGCTCAGGTGTACGTGTCTGGCGCCTTAGCCCGTTGAGCCACAGGCGCCTAGCCATGCTTCGCCATTCTTGTGATGCTTTACTAAGAAGAATGTGTTCCACCTTCATCCAAGTTAATACAAAAGATGTAAAGTCTCCATCTTTTTTAGTGGCTGAATAATATTCCTACTATACATATACCACAGCTTGTTAATCCATTCCTGGGTTGGTAGACATTTAGATTGTTTCTGCAGTTTGGCTATTGTGAATTAAGCTGTCATAAACAGTCTAGTGCAAATGTCCTTATGATAAAATGATTTTTTTTCTTCTGGGAAAATGCCCAGTAATGGGATGGCAGGATCAAATGGGAGTTCTAGTTTGAATTCTTTGAGGGTTCCATACTTCCTTCCAAAAAGGTTGTATTTGCAGTCCCACCAGCAGTGTAAAAGTGTTCCCCTCTCTCCACATCCACGCCAGCATCTGCAGCTTTGGGATCTTGTGAATTGGGCCATTCTCACTAGGGTTAGGTAATATCTTACGGTGGTTTTGATTTGCATTTCTCTGATAATTAGGGACAATGAGCATTTTTTCATATGTTTGTTAGCCATTTGTCTTCTTCTTTAGAGAAGGTTTATTCATTTCTCTGGCCCAGTGACATAAGGGATTATTGGCCACTCACTAAAATTGGTTCAAAATGGATAAAAGATCTAAATTTAAGGCATGAAACAATAAAAATTCTTGAAGAAACTGTGGGGAAAGCAGTTGAAGTTATTGAACTGGGGAAAGACTTTATAAAGAAGTCTTCAAGAATGAGCTCAGTGGCTCATGCCTGTAATCCTAGCACTCTGGGAGATTGAGGCAGGAGTATTGCCTGAGCTCACAGGTTGGAGACCAGTATGAGCAAGAGCAAGACCCCCAACTCTAAAAATAGCTGGGCATTGTGGTAGGCACTTGTAGTCCCAGCTACTTGGGAGGCTGAGGCAAGAGAATCACTTAAGCCCAAGAGTTTGAGGTTGCTGTGAGCTATGATGCCATGGCACTCTACCGAGGGTGACAAAATGAGACTCAAAAGAAAAAAAAGACTTCAGTGGCAATTGCAACAACAATAAAAAAACTATTAATTAAATTGAATAGCTTCTGTATAGCTAAGGAGACCACAACCAAAACAGACAGCCATCAGAATTGGAAAAGATATTTGCATTTTATGAATCAGACAAAAGCTTGATAACTAGGATCTGCAGAGAAATTAATCAACATAAAAAAATAAGGCAGCATTTTTCACTGCCCTGTTGCTGTTTATGGGGTGCTGGTAGTCACTGCTTCTGAGCAGAGTAAAAATAAAACAAATGCAACTACAATATGCCTATAGTAAAGAACTCAGGAAAAAAAGGAGTCAATATTTGATTTCTTTCTTTTCAAACGTAAAGAGAATATGAGGCATATTGGGGTGTGGACTCAAGTGATGAGAGCCTTCATTTCCTCGAGGCTGCAACAAAGACTCAGAGGCTCTGACTGATTTATTACAGAATGTATCCGCATTCTCCAACGCCAGTTAATGAACTTTTGAAAACTATAATCTGAGTCTGAAGACATAATTTTTGTTTAAGAGATTACATTCCAAGCAAATAGTTCCTTTGAAAACAATTGTTTTAAATTGAACTCATCATTTTTCTAGGACTAATTCTATGTTTTCACACAGCCATGAAATAGGAAATTATATTATATTTTGGTGTGTATACACACCAAAATATAATATAATTTCCAGCTTCCCATTAAGCCTGGAAACCTCGAAATGATCTTAGCTCCTGCCTCACCTTTGCCACTCTCTTCCTCCTCAAAACTTTAGTGGCTTCCCTCTGTGCTGTGACAACCCCCTACTCCAGCTGGGCATTCTAGCCACTCTCTGGTCTGTCCTAGGCTAACTGGAAGCTCAAATGTGGGAGCCAAGAGAGCTTAAGGTCTAATTCTACCCCACCACTGAATAACTAAGAGGCCTCCCTTCTCTGTGGGCCACAGTGCCACCATCTGCAAAATGATGGTGTTAGGGTGAATATTGTATCTTTTTAGAACATTCTTGGCATCTGTCCCTCTTGCCTTTTTGCCTGTATCTTCCCTTCATGTAGCACTTTCTCCAGCTCCACATTCTCCCTCTTTTCCAGATGACCAAATTCTTCACATAAGGACTAATGAAGCATTCTCAGTTTCCTGGGTAGGAAGTCATTTATTTGGCTAAGGAACTGCACAGCCTAGTGTCTGAGCCCCCTTTTGAGCACAGAACCATATTTGCATTATTTATAATATATACCTTCAGGATCCAGGTCATCCTTGTACCCTCCCCTAATGAAAACAAAGCGGCAGGTAACAAGTAAGTATTAAATGCTAACTGAGCTAGGCTTAGTGGTGCACACCTGTAGTTCCAGTTAAGGAGGCCGAGGTGAGAGGACTGATTGAGCCCAGGAGTTCGAGGCTTCAGTGAGCTGCAATCACATCATTGCACTCCAGTGTGGGCAACAGTGTGAGACCCCTTATCAGGAAAAGAAACAAAAAAAACCTCTAAAATTTCAAAACTGGTGTGACTCGTTTATCATTTTACTGAAAATGGCATATAAATAAATTACAACTTCAGTGCTCAAAAACAGTACCAAGTTAAAAAGAAAATAAAGAAAAAACAGTACCAAGTTACCTCCAGTATATTACTATATTAGTGTCTGCAGGTACAACCTGTCCGGTTGGAAACACAGCCATCACAAATGAATGACGGTGATACTCTGCTATCGCATACTGTGGAGTAAGACTTATGGGTATAGAAAGAAAGTGTCTCTGGGTCTCAAGAAAAAGCATTTGACCATGAACGCAAATCAGCACCAAATCCTCACATTGACTAGTGAGAGGGCGCAGGAAGCCAGGAGGGGAGAGATGTTGCTAACCTTGTCCTTCCTCCCTTCCTCTCTTCCCTCTCCTCTCCCTTTATCCCCTCTTTATTTCCTTCTGATCCAAAAGTATACAAAGATGAGGTGCCTGTGGCTCAAAGGAGTAGGGCGCCAGCCCCATGTACCAGGGGTGGCAGGTTCAAACCCAGCCCCGGCAAAAAACTGCAAAAAAAAAAAAAAAAAGTATACAAAGATATATAAATTCTACCTGGGCACAGTGCACCCCCCTGTGGTTCCAGCTACTCAAGAATTTGAGGTGGGGTTCGGTGCCTGTGGCTCAACGAGCTAAGGTGCCAGCCACGTACACCTGAGCTGGCGGGTTCAAATCCAGCACGGGCCCACCAAACAACAATGACGGCTGCAACCAAAAAATGGCTGGACGTTGTGGCAGGCACCTGTAGTCCCTGCTATTTGGGAGGCAGAGGCAGGAGACTTGCTTGAGCCCAGGAATTGGAGGTTGCTGTGAGCTGTGATGCTACAGCACTCTATCCAGGGTGACAGCTTGAGGTTCTGCCTCAAAAAAAAAAAAAAAAAAGAATTTGAGGTGGAAGGATTGCTTTAGCCCAGGGGTTTGAGGCCAACCTGGGCAATACAGTAAGACCCCTGTCTCTAAAAAATCAAAACAAAACAATAATTCAGACATTGTAGAGATATATAACACATACAGCAAAATATCCCCAAATTCTATTCCATTTCACCCCACCCCGAAACAGTCATTGGTAACATTTTGGTGCCTTTGATGTCTGCTGTTCCCATTTTTTTCTCTCTGTATATCAACATTATTATTATCATTATTTTTTCCAGACTAGGATTATACTTTATATTATCACTCAGCAATTTGCTTTGGTACTTGGCAAATTCTCAGCCAGACACTATATGGATGTGCCTGTGCCTCAGCTGACGGTTTCTCACCAACATGTCAGTTTTAAACAATCCTCTCGGGCACATCCTCGCCTATTATATCTTTTTATTTATGACATTGCTTTCAGACAGGGCAGACCTCATCTTCAAAAGCTGTGGAGGAGGAAGTTGAGCGGCTTTCTCAGTGATAAAGCAGTCAGTCAGCGGAGTAGTTTCAAGGCAGATTAGATACTCTACTCAAGGACAGCAGAAGGACGCGCCACATCCAAATTCAAGGGACTTCCCCAGGACTTGAAGCTCTCTGCCTTCTTCCATCAGCAGCCGTCTCACAGACCCGTTTCTCTTTGGAAATTGAGCCGGTTATCTTCCACACCCAAATACCCTCTGGAACACCTAGATCTGGAGGCCATTATCACATCACAGCACGTGCCATCTCATGTGTGAACTAGAAGGATGACTGATACGGGGACTCAAGAAGTTCAACACTCAAGCAGCCTCTCAGCTGCTAGGGGTACGTTTGAAAAGTCTTTGTGTAATTAGGAGAAAGGGGAGTGTGTTTGTTTGATAGCTTCACCGCCTCTGGCAGCCCAAGCCCGGTGTGGTCCTTGCGCCTCTGAAAGCCTCTGGAATTCCTCCCATCCTGGCTGGGAAGTATGTCTTTCCAAGGCTCCTCTGAGTGGGGGTTTACTCTGTCCTGGCTCAGACCTTCTCCAAACTTGTCAGGTTCTGGCATGAGTGAGAAGAGCCACTGTTGGGCATAGCGAGGCCCAAACTTGTGAGTATTTGTAGTGTTGTGATGGCCACTCCTCCAAATAAACCATTTCTGAACACACACCCCTCCATTCTTTTTCTGGCCTGAGTCAGATTTCTTCTTTTGGTTAATGAGGATTTTTTTTTTTTTAGAGACAGAGTCGCACTTTGTTGTCCCTGGTAGAGTGCTGTGGCATCACAGCTCATAGCAACCTCCAACTCTGGGGCTTAAGCGATTCCATACTCAAGAACAGCAGAAGCCTCAGCCTCAGCCTCCCGAGTAGCTGGGACTACAGGCACCCACCACAACACCCAGCTATTATTTTGTTGTCGTTGCAGTTTGGCCGGGGCTGGGTTGGAACCCGCCACCCTCGGTATATGGGGCCAGCACCCTACTCACTGAGCCACAGGTGCCACCCAGTTAATAAGGATTTAAAAATATAAAACTATCCAATTTGAACTTTTCCAAACCTTTTACAGATAACGAAACATACCAAATTGAAAAGTGACTCCCTTTAGGTTATGGTTATGCACTTTGTGAGAATAAAGATGTTTAATTTCTCCAGATTACTGCTTTTTAACTAGTATCATCAATTGGTTAACATCCCTAGCTGACTCATTGACCATCTGACTTTTCATGCTCTGTCAAGACCCCTGCACCACCTTTAATGGAAACAAAGAATGTTCAATGATGGCTGAAAGAACACCAATCAAAAATGGAACCCAAGTCATTAACCTATTCGAAAACTTACTACACATCAAAGAATTAAGCTGTTATCAAAATCAAAGCCACACTATGAGCCAGACCTCTGAAGCTGAAGGTAACCCCTGAAGTGACAAGTATGCTAAGATTGATGCTTCTAAGAAGAGTCTTGTCTACCACACACCTACTTGCCCTGCTTGGCCTTCGTTAGAGACAGACACTCTGCCTGATGAAACTAAGACTCATCTGGTCTCTCCTTGGTGCCTCATCCAGAATTTAGTCTAGTCTCCTAAGATCACACATCATGGCAAAGACATCTTAAAGGCCTCACTACTGCCGGGCATGGTGGCTGACTCCTGTAATCCTAGCACTTTGAGAGGTTGAAGCAGGTAGCACCTGAGCTCAGAAGTTCGAGACCAACCTGAGCAAGAGCAAGACTCTATCTCTACAAAATAGCTGGGTGTTATGGAGGCCTCGAGAGGCTGAGGCGAGACGATCACTTGAGCTATGATGCCACAGCCCTCTACTCAGGGCAACAGAGTGAGACTGTTCCAAAATAAATAAATAAATAAATAAATAAATAAATAAATAAATAAATAAAAATAAAGGCCTCACCACAAATATGAGCAAAGCAAGCGTGAGAATTAATTCTTTTATTTATTTATTTATTTGAGAAGTAATTCTTTTATATGAACCAGCGAGTTTTACATTGCTGAGTATTTACCTGATCTATGGTTAAAATTTTATAATTAAAAAAAAGTAGTATTTTGGGCGGCACCTGTGGCTCAGTGAGTAGGGCGCTGGCCCCATATGCCAGAGGTGGTGGGTTCAAATCCAGCCCTGGCCAAAAACTGCAAAAAAAAAAAAAAAGTAGTATTTCATTTCTAAGTATTGGAGCCTTCCTTTCTTTTCCTTCCCTCCCTTCCTCCTTCCCTCTTTCCCTCCTTTCTTCTTTTCTTCCTTCCTCCCTCCCTCCCTCTCTTTCTGAGATAAGCTCTCACTCTGTTGCCTGGGCTAGAGTACAGTGGCACAATCATAGCTCACTGCAGCCTTGAACTCAAGTGACTCTTCTGCCTCAGGCTTCTGAGTATCTGTGAATATGTGTACAGGCATGTGCCGTTATGCCCAGCTAATTTTTCTCTTTTTTTAGAGACGCAGTCTCACGGTGTTGCCCAGGCTGGTCTTGAACTCTTACCTAAGCAATCCTCCTGCCTCAGCCTCCAAAAATGCTGGGATAATCAGCATGATCCATCACAACCTGGCCTAAATATTTGGGTCTTTCAAGATATCCTTCTGTTATTGATTTCTTATTTAATTTTGTTATGGTCATAAATAAATGTGTATGATTCAAATCACTTTAAAACTCTGCTTTTAGTTATATCAATGTTTAACATATTTATATTTTATATATTATATATATTTGGCATATTTATCATGAAGCTCTGTTTTAGTTGTACAAATTTCATGTTTATATTATATGCAAAATATATATAGCACAGTTAGTATATTTATACAACTAAAAGATAAAAGAAATAAAAGAAACTAAAGTCAATGAAATAAAAGAAACTATAAGAAGAAATACAGAAATTGGCTCGGTGCCTGTGGCTCAAGCGGCTAAGGTGCCAGCCACATACTCCTGAGCTTGCAGGTTCGAAACCAGCCTGGACCTGCCAAACAACAAGGACAGCTGCAACCAAAAAATAGCTGGGCATTGTGGCAGGCGCCTGTAGTCCCAGCTACTTGGGAGGTGGAGGCAGGAGAATCACTTGAGCCCAGGAATTGGAGGTTGCTGTGAGCTATGATGTCACAGCACTCTACCCAGCACAACAGAAGGAGACTTTGTCTCTAAATAAGTAAATAAATAACACACGAAAGAATTATTTACTAAGATAGACCATATTCTGGGTCATACAAGAAGTATTATTATTATTATTTTTTTTTTTGAGACAGAGCCTCAAGCTGTCACCCTGGATAGAATGCCATGACATCACAGCTCACAGCAACCTCCAACTCCTGGGCTCAAGCGAGTCTCCTGCCTCCGTCTCCCAAGTAGCTGGGACTACAGGCATCTGCCACAACGCCCGGCCATTTTTTGGTTGCAGCCATCATTGTTGTTTGGCAGGCCGGGCTGGATTCGAACCTGCCAGCTCAGATGTACGTGGCTGACGCCCTAGCTGCTTGAGCCACAGGCGCCGAGCCAAGAAGTATTATTATAGTTAAAAAGACAGATGTATGAAAAGATGCTCAACCTCACGCATCATCAGGGGAATGCAAACCCAAACCACACAGAGATAACACCTCAGCCCAGTTATGACGGCCATTATCAGAAAAACAAAAGATAGCAGGTGCTGGTGAGGAGCTAGAGAAAAGGTAACCCTTGTTCATGGCTGATGGGAATGTAAATCATTGCAGCCACAGTGGAAACAGTATGGAAATGCCTCAAAAAATGAAAACTATAACTGCCCAGCATCCCATTGCTGGGTATACACACATCAAAAGGAATTGAAACCAGGATATTGAAGAGACATGTGCATGCCCAGGTCCATTGCAGCATTAGCCAAGACGTTGATGATGGATGAACAAGTAAGAAAATGTGCAATGAAATATTATTCAGCCTTTAAAAAAGGAAATGCTGCCATTTGCTACGACTTGGATGAACTGGGAAGACATTGTACTAAGTGAGACACTAACAAAATAGACCAGGACAAATGCTATATAATCCCATTCATACGAGAAGTCTAAAACAGTCAGACTCACAGCAGCAGAGGGTGGAATGGTGGCTTCCAGGGCCTCAGGGGAGAGGAAATGGAGGCAAGGACTGGTCAAAGAGTACAGCGTTCCAGATGTGTAGGGTAAGTCCTAGAGCTCTACGGGGGAGCACGGTACCGATAGTTAACAATTCTGCTTTATATATTTAATTTGCTAAAAGCATCGATTTCACAAGTGTTCTCATCACTCATTTTATCACACATAATAATAACTAGTAATAAATAAAGAAGACAAAAGAAAACTTTTGACAGTGATGGATATGTTTATGGCTTTCATTATCGTGATTTTTTTATGGGTATATACTTGTCTCCAAACTCATTAAGTTGTGTACATTAAAGGTGTACAGCTTTTGCACCTCAATAAAGTAGTTAAAAAATATTTAGGATTGCAATATTTTATTGAGGAATTTTTCCCTTACCTCTGTGAAATGAGCCTCTTCATCTCTGGTAATATTCTTCCTTCTGACATTATTTTAATTAATGTTATCATGGCATGTTTCCTTTCATTCTTTTACTTTTAACCTAATTTGTATCTATATTTATTTTTTGCAGGCTACATATAATTATTTCTTACTTTTTTTATCTACTCAGATAATCTCTGACTTTTAATTGGGGAGTTTGAAATTGTGATGTCTAATACAGTAGTCACTAGCCACGTACACCTGCATAAATTTAAAAATAAATAAAATTTTAAAATCAGTTCCTCAGTTACATAGTCATATGTCAAGTGCTCAATAACCACGCGTGGCTAAGGTCTACCATATTGTACTACTGTACGGCACTGGTCTGAGCTATATGGTTAGCTTGGAGTCCAATATTGTGTCATTTATTTTCTATTTATCCCATCTATTCTTTGTTCTGTTTGTTGTTATTGTTGTTTTAATTTCATTTTATTTCTTTTAAGTCGATTTAGGGGGAACAAGTTGAATTCTGCTACATGCACATATTGCATAATGGTAGAGTCTGGGCTTTCAAGTACCCATCACATTAGACCCCACAGGTAATTGTTCATCCCTCACCCTTTCCCTGTCTTCCCCCTTGTGAGTCTTAGTGCCCATTATACCACCCTGTGTGCTCTTGGGTACCCATAGTTCAGCTCTCACTAATAAGTGAGAACATGTGGCATTTATTTTTCTTTTCCTGAATTACTTCACTTAGGATAATGGACTCCAGTTCCATTCAAGTTGCTGCCATTCAAGTTGCTGCAAAAGGGATTATTTCATTCTTTCTTTCTTTTTTTTTTTTGGTTTGAGACAGAGCCTCAAGCTGTCACCCTGGATAGAGTGCTGTGACATCACAGCTCACAGCAACCTCCAATTCCTGGGCTCAAACGAGTCTCCTGCCTCCGCCTCCCAAGTAGCTGGGACTACAGGTGCCCACCATAACGCCCGGCCATTTTTTGGTTGCAGCCATCA
>CAUYON010196831.1:0-23493 GCA_963573935.1 Arctocebus calabarensis
AGTCCCAGCTACTCGGGAGGCTGAGGCAAGAGAATCGCTTGAGCCCAAGAGCTGGAGGTTGCTGTGAGCAGTGTGACGCCACGGCACTCTACCAAGGGTGATAAAGTGAGACTCTGTCTCTACAAAAAAAAAAAAAAAAGAGATCCCCATCTCTAAAAATAGCCAGCCCTTGTGCACGCCTGTAGTCCCAGCTTCTCAGGAGACTGAGGCAAGAGAATCACTTGAGCCCAAGAGTTTGGGTTGTGCTATGACACTATGGCACTCTACCAAGGGCAACAAAGCGGGACTCTGTCTCAAAAAAAAAAAAGTGCGGCCTGGCGCCTGTGGCTCAACGGGCTAAGGCACCAGCCACGTACACCTGAGCTGGCAGGTTCGAATCCAGCTCGGGCCCGCCAAACAACCATGAGGACTGCAACCAAAAAATGGCTGGGCGTTGTGGCGGGCGCCTATAGTCCCAGCTACTTGGGAGGTGGAGGCATGAGACTCGCTTGAACCCAGGAATTGGAGGTTGCTGTGAGCTGTGATGCCACAGCACTCTATCCAGGGTGACAGCTTGAGGCTCTGTCTCAAAAAAAAAAAAAAAAAAAGTGCTCAATCTACTGGCTGGGGACAGGCAAGTAAACAGACAATAGGAATCCAGAGAATCCAGAGTTCTTTAATGCAGGAGCACAGTCCCTGCATGGAAAAGCACCCAACCGCAGGGTGCGGGAGCCAGAGAAGCCCTTTTGGAGAAGGAGATAGCTTAGCTGGAATGAGTTGGCCAATAGTCTGAGTTCCACGAAGACAGGGATTATTTTGCATGTGTTGTTTACTGCTGTATCCCTGATGCCCAAGCAGAGTCTAGCAGTGTAGATGCCCCTACATATTTGTTAATTGAACGAGTGGAGAGAAGAATGTATCTGGCAGAAGGAACTGTACATGCAAAGGCTAAAGGTGAGAGATCTAAGCCTCAAAATTACAGTCTAACCAGTGTAAGTAACAAGTGGAGAGACAGGGGGGCCAAGAGGAAGGAAGGGGCCAGGCAGGGCTTCAGTGCAGTTGGAATCTATTGTGAAGTTAATGGGGACCTGGTTTTTTTTTTTTTTGAGACAGAGTCTCACTATGTTACCCCTGGGTAGAGTGCCATGCCCTTTCAGCTCACAGCAACCTCAAACTCTTGGGCTTAAGAGATTCTCTGGGCTCAGCCTCCCAAGTAGCTGGGACTACAGGCACCTGCCACAACGCCCGGCTATTTTTTGGTTGCAATTGTCATTGTTGTTTGGTAGGTCTGGGCTGGATTTGAACCCTCCAGCTCCAGTGTCTGTGGCTGGCACCCTAGCTGCTGAGCTACAGGCGCCGAACCGAACTGGAACTGGAGGGTGGCAGGGTTTAAGCCGTTACGTGATCTGAAAGAACTCTCCAGCAATTGTGTGAATTAGAGAGGACAAGGCCAGAGGAAGGGAGACTAATGGAGTGGCTACTTTACTGCGAGAGAGTACAGAGGACTGAAGTGTCCGCCAGAGTCCCCCTGACAGGAGTCTCCCCCCAAAACCTCCTCCCCTCTATACCTTCCCTCCCTTTCACCTATCTGTGTGCCTTGGGGTCTGGAGTACAGTAGCTTCTCTGTCTTCCCCCAGGTGGCTGCTGTACCCCAAACCATTCTTTGAAGGCACCCCATACATCCTGGAGCCTGGAGAGTACCCCACGTCAGAGGCTTGGTGCACCAGTGTGCACTCCCTGAAGCCCATGAGATTGGTAAAGAGCAGGGCTCACCCACAGGCGGGTAGGTCTAGGCTCTGCCCCTGGCCCCAAGTAGCGTGGTCCTGCAGTTTGTGGGAAAGGAGAGGTTAAATTCTAACACAGCTCCCTGTGGGGACCACTCCCTGGGAGCTCCTCCTGGGAATGGTGGTGAGAGGAGAGGGAAGATTAGCCCAAGGGGTTGGTCAGGGGAAGGCATAGGGTTTCAGGATCAGTAAGATTATAGGTCCTTAGTCCCATCAGTCTTCCCTCACTTCTGGACTGCTGTCACAAATATGTGTCCTCTGCAGGGCTGCCCAAGTGTGGAGAAACCAGGGGAACCCAAGGTAAGAATCTGGGCATTAGGGCCTTTGGTGCTGGGGGCCAGAGCTGGGTCTGGGGGCATGGAGCCTGATGGACTCACTAAGAACTAGCTTTTGAGGTGTAAAGACTAGGCCAGACTGGGAGGTGCCTGTGGCTCAGTGGGTAGGGCGCGGCCCCCGTATAGCAAGGGTGGCGGGTTCAAACTCAGCCCCTGCCAAACTGCAACAAAAAAATAGCCAGACATTGTGGTGGGCACCTGTAGTCCCAGCTACTCAGGAGGCTGAGGCAAGAGAATTGCCTAATCCCAGGATTGTTGGAGGTTGCTGTGAGCTGTGTGATGCCAGGGCACTCAACTGAGGGCAATAAAGTGAGACTGTCTCTATGGGGGGGGGGAGTGCAGGGCGGGAAGACTGGGGGATAGGGCTCAGTGAGTGATGGAGGGCTGGCGTTGGGGTGCTCTTTACTGATGCTGGGCAGAACCATTCCTGCGCTGGCTGGGAGTGTTTGGGTCCAGATGATTCCCTACCATCCTGACACCCTCTTTTCCCTAGGCTGTGGTGTATGAGGCCCCAGGTTTTCAGGGCTGCAGCTGGGAAGTGAGCAGAGACATCTACAACATTCAGCAGCCAGAGGACAGCCAGAGCCCCCACCTGACCTCTGTGGGATCTTTGCGAGTTCTTGGAGGCTGGTGAGGACTCAGGACCCTTCCTTCTGTATCATCTCCCCCAATGACCTTTACCCTTGGGGGTGGGGAGCTACCAGGACTGTCCAGGGATAGGAGGAGCTGTCTTAGCCATCCATGGACTTCCAGTAACTGAACCTGTCTGTTTATCCTCCCTTCCTCCAGCTGGGTGGGCTACGAGAAGGAGGGCTTCCGGGGCCATCAGTATCTGCTGGAGGAGGGAGAATACCCTGATTGGTCACACTGGGGAGGCTATGATGAGTTGCTGACCTCCCTGCGGGTTATCCGGACGGTAAGCAAGTGCTTCTGGCCACAGCCAGATTTCCCGTAGTACCATTTGTGGAGGGAAGAATTTGTGCTCCCTCTTCCTGTTTCCGTGGACGTGCTGTCTGAGGTCTAGCTTCTCCTGCTCCTGCTGCTCTTCTCTAGGCTACACTGACAGCCTCACCCGTAGGTCCCCGGGTGGGCCGCAACCCTGGGGTCTGGGCACGTCCGGGGGTTTACATCCAAGGGCAGGAGAGACCTGACTATCCTTGGGGCCCAGGACTTCGGGGACCCGGCCGTGGTACTGTTTGAGGCCATGGACTTCGAGGGGCACGGTGTGGAAGTGAGCAAGGCGTTGCCAGACGTGGAGTTGGTGCGACACGGACCCTGCACACAGGCGATCCACGTACTCAGTGGCGTGTGAGTGATTCCGGTTCTTAGAGCCGGGCCCGCAGGGGCGGTTCCAGGAGAGGTGCAGGGTCCGCCTCCGTTGACCCACGCCCCGCCTTTCCCGCAGGTGGGTAGCTTATCAAGAGGTGGGCTTCTCCGGGGAACAGTACGTGCTGGAGAAAGGCGTGTACCGTAACTGCGATGACTGGGGCGCAGGCAACAGCGCCCTCGCCTCGCTGCAGCCGGTCCTGCAGGTGCGTGCGGACGGCGGAGCGCGGGGGCCCCAGCGAGGGGCGTGGCTTGGAGTTGGAACCACGTTCCCTCACTAGAAGGGGCGGGGCTCAAGGGAAAGGTCGGAACGAAGGGGCGCTGACCCGGGGTGGGCAATATTGAAACGTGAAGGAGCTGAGACTAGGGGCTGGCGCTCTCCTCAAGTCTCCAAACTTTGGTCCCTCCCTTCAGGTCGGGGAGCACGATCTTCACTTTGTCTCAAAGGTAAGGATGGGACTCCTCAAGGAGCTGGTGGGGGCACATGTCTCCTCTCCCCTCACTTCACAGCTCTGCCCACCTTCACCATCCTCCATCCCACCCCATCGCCCTCATGTCCTCCCCCCTCTGCTTTCAGATTCAGCTTTTTTCCGGCCCCGACTTCCTGGGTGACCTTATGTCCTTCGAGGATGACCAGGCCTCTCTGCCCGCCTCCTTCCAACCCCAGTCCTGCCGTGTCCACGGCGGCAGGTGAGGATGCGGATGGATGGAGGGCGGGGTGGGCAGCGAGGGCTAGAGACGCCGAACGCACCAGCCCCAAAGCGTTTAATTTAATTTGAGAATCTTGGCTGCAGGAGGGTCTTTCTTTTAAATGATTTACTTTCTTTGGCTTCCTTGAGGTTAGCTGTTTTGCTCCAAGCCATTCAATTTTTTTTTTTTTTTTTTTTGTGGAGACAGAGTCTCACTCTATCGCCCTCGGTAGAGCGCTGTGCTGTCACAGCTCACAGCAACCTCCAGCTCTTGGGCTTAAGCGATTCTCTTGCTTCAGCCTCCCAAGTAGCAGGGCCATTCAATTTTAAAACAAACAAAATAGGGCGGCGCCTGTGGCTCAGCAAGTAGGGCGCCGACCCCATATACCGAGGGCTGCAGGTTCAAACTCGGCCCCAGCCGAACTGCATCAAAAATTAGCTGGCTGCTGTGGCGGGCGCCTATAGTCCCAGCTACTTGGGAGGCTGAGGCAAGAGAATCACTTGAGCCCAAGAGCTGGAGGTTGCTGTGAGCTGTGACTCCACAGCACTCCACCAAGTGCCATAGAGTGAGACTCTGTCTCCAAAAAATAAAAAATAAGAATAAAGTTTTCATGAAAATGTAAAACTGTAGGTAGTGTAGTATAAATAATCTCAATCTTGTTTCATCTGACTGTCCACTTTTTTATTAGGTGGAGTATTTTAAACCCCTAACCCAACATAAAATTTCATGGGTAAACACTTCAATATGTATTTCTAATAAGAAAGGACTTTTTGGCCAGGTGCGGTGGAGCTCACGCTGTAATCCCAGCACTCAGGGGGGCCAAGGCAGGTAGATTGCCTGAGCTCAAGAGTTCCAGATCACTGTGAGCTAGAGTGAAATAGTTGTCCCTTAAAAAAAAAGAAAGAAAGAAAGAAAGAAAAAACAAAAAGAAAGGCTCGGCGCCTGTGACTCAAGCGGCTAAGGCACCAGCCTTGTACACCTGACCTGGCAGGTTTGAATCCAGCTCGGCCCGCCAAACAACAACGATGGCTACAACCCCCCCCTCCAAAAAGTCCCCCCCCACAACAAAAGCCAGGCATTATAGCAGGTGCCTCTAGTACCAGCTACCCAGCTACTTGGGAGGCTGAGGCAGGCGCATGGCTTGAGCCCAAGAGTTTGAGGTTGCTTTGAGTTAAAGACACCACGGCACTCTGCCAAAGGTGACCAAAAGTGAGACTCTGTCTCCTTCCCCCCAAAAGGACTTCACTCCCCCACAGAGCCACATGTCATTATCACATCTAATAAAATTAATAATTTGTTAATAATTACCTCATACTCAGTCAGATTTCCCACATTGTCTCAAAAATGCCTTGATGAAATTAACTTTTTTTCCTCAGGATCCAAATAGGGTGTACTATACATTGCATTTGGTAGATTTGGTCTCTAATCTATAACAATTCTCCTTCCCTTTTTATTTCATACCATTTATTTGTTTGAAGAAATCCAATAATTTACCCTGTAAATTTCCCATCTTTTATATTTAGCTAACTGCTTACTGGTGCTGCCTTTTAACTTGTTACTCTGTTCCCTGTATTTCCTATAAACTGATCGTTAGATGTAGAGGCTTGATTAGACTCAGGGTTTATTTTGCTTTGTTTTGTTTTGTTTTGATAAGAAAATGATACAGGTGATGCCATAAACTTCCCGATTGCATCAATTCAGGAGGCACATAATGTCTGGTCATCTTACTATTTTTTCTTTTTAAAAAATTTTTTTAGCATAGATCTTGCTATGTTGCCCAGGCTGGAGTGCAGAGCTATTCACAGATTGTGGTGTATTGCAGCCTTGAATTCCTGGGCTCAAGCAATCCTCCTACCTTAGACTCCTTAGTAGCTGGGATTACAGGGACATGTCACTGTGCCCGGCCTACTTGTTTTTTTTTTTGAGACAGAGCCTCAAGCTGTCACCCTGGATAGAGTGTCATAGCATCACAGCTCACAGCAACCTCCAATTCCTGGGCTCAAGGGAGTCTCTTGCCTCTGCCTCCCAAGTAGCTGGGACTACAGGCGCCCACCACAACGCCCGGCCATTTTTTGGTTGCAGCCGTCATTGTTGTTTGGTGGGCTGGGGCTGGATTCGAACCCACCAGCTCCGGTGTACGTGGCTAGCACCTTAGCCCGTTGAGCCACAGGCGCTGAGCCAATCAGCCTACTTTTAATAATATAAATTTTCTAACATTATAAGATTCATTCCCAGCTGGGCACCTGTAGCACAGTGGTTACAGCGCCAGCCACATACACAGAAGCTGGCGGGTTCAAACCTGGCCTGGGCCAGCTAACAACAATGACAACTGCAACAAAAAATAGCCGTGTGTTGTGGTGAGCGCCTGTAGTCCCAGCTACTTGGGAGGCTGAGGCAAGAGAATCACTTAAATCCAAGAGTTTGAGGTTGCTGTGAGCTGTGATGCCAGGGCACAGTACTGAGAGTGGCATAGTGAGACTGTCTCAAAAAAATTCTTTCCCAATTTATCTTTCATCCAATGGTTTTAGCATCCATTGATGATAATTGCCTGGACTTATCTTTTTTTTTTTCTTTGAGACAGAGCCTCAAGCTGTCACCCTGGATAGAGTGCTGTGGCATCACAGCTCATAGCAACCTCCAATTCCTGGGCTCAAGCGAGTCTCCTTCCTCCGCCTCCCAAGTAGCTGGGACTACAGGCGCCCGCCACAACGCCTGCCATTTTTTGGTTGCAGCCGTCATTGTTGTTTGGCGGGCCCGGGCTGGATTCGAACCCGCCAGCTCAGGTGTATGTGGCTGGCCACTTGAGCCACAGGCGCCAAGCCTAGCCTTATCATTTTTTAGATATTTTTTATCATTTTAAATCATTTTTTAGATGAGAATGAGAATGATTTTCTCATTTTTGTCATTCCTTCAACACATATTAGCTAGAATGCTTCAATAAACAACTTTCCCTTTTTGGTTACCTGAAGTAGTTTTTAGAGAAAAGACAGTTTGATCCTTTCTCAAGGATTGATATTTGACCGTTTCTCTCAGTTTCCAGAATAATTTTGGAATTGGTGCTCTAGCAACCTCCAATGCTGACCAATCACAATTTTCTTTAGTATTGTTATGAACACATGGATTTTTATGTATTTGAGATGCTGTAATCCATTGCAATAACTATTTCTGGGTTTTTTTTGTTTGTTTTTTGCAGTTTTTGGCTGGGACTGGGTTTGAACCTGCCACTTCTGGCATATGGGGCTGGCACCCTACTCCTTTGAGCCACAGGTGCCACCCTTTTTTTTTTTATAAGGGGCAGAGTCTCCCTTTATCGCCCTTGGTAGAGTGCCGTGGCATCACATAGCTCACAGCAACCTCCAACTCCTGAGCTTAGGCAATTCTCTTGCCTCAGCCTCCCGAGTAGCTGGGATTGCAGGCGCCTGCCAGAATGCCTGGCTATTTTTTTTGTTGCAGTTCAGCCCGGGCCAGGTTTGAACCCACCACCCTCAGTATATGGGGCCGGTGCCCTACTCACTGAGCCACAGGCACCGCCCTATTTCTGTTTTTGGAATGCTCAAATTATTCCGTCTTTGGCCAATAGGAGCTACTTCAAATTGCCTCTGGGTCCTTTGATATGACCCTAGCAGTATAACTGCTGTGGTACAATAAGACGCCCAAGATCATTTTGTACAATTTTTGCCCCAAATCTGAAATCATCCATTTTCTAAGGAACCTTGGTCCTTTTTAGTGAGAAGTGATATTTAAAGATGAAAATCTGCATAGTAAGTGTTTCAAAATTATAATACCCATATTACTACTAATAGTAAAACCCACTGAATGCCATTTGAAGTTTCTTGTGGATCTCTTTGTCCTCAGGGCATTCACCTTATCCCATTAAGTATGTATAGTTTAAAATACTATGCTTTAAAGACATTCAAAATAATACTTTTTTTGGCTCACACCCGTAGCACAGTGGTTACGGCGCCGGCCATGTACACTGAGGGTGACAGGTATGAACCCTCCCTGGGCCAGCCAAACAAGGACAACTGCAACAAAAAAATAGCCTGGCATTGTGGTGGGCACTTGTAGTCGCAGCTACTTGGGAGGCTGAGGCAAGAGAATCACTTAAGCCCAAGAGTTTGAGGTTGCTGTGAGCTGTGACTCCACGGCACTCTATCAAGGGTGACATAGTGAGACTCTGCCTCGGAAAAAAAAT
Source organism: Arctocebus calabarensis (assembly GCA_963573935.1). Lineage (NCBI taxonomy): Eukaryota > Metazoa > Chordata > Mammalia > Primates > Lorisidae > Arctocebus > Arctocebus calabarensis. Next base: position 8,310 of record CAUYON010196831.1, read on the forward strand.
ACTTTTTTTATGTGTTATGCCATCAATTTGATGGATAGTGAGGTTCATTTATTTTATTTATTTTCAATTTTTAGGAATACTTTTGATTTTTTTTTTTCTTTTTTTGCAGTTTTTGGCCGGGGCTGGTTTGACCCCGCCACTTCCGGTATGTGGGCCCAGTGCCCTACTCCTTTGAGCCACAGGCACTGCCCAGGAATCCTTTTAATTTTTATTTAATTTTTTTTTTAATTACATGAAATATTACATGGTTCCTGTAATTTTGTTGCTCTAACAAAATACCACAGACTGCATGGTTTAAACAGCAGAAATTTATTTTCTCATGGATCTGGTGCTGGGAGGTATAAAAAGGTACTGGCCAATTCAGTTCCCCTATGAGGACTCTCTTCATGATTTGTAGAAGGCTGCCTTCTTGCTGTGTTCTCAGATAGTAGAGAGAGAGCAAGTGAGCTCCATGTCTTCCTCATCCTATAAGGACACTAGTCCTATTTGGGATTCCACCCTTATGACCTCATCTAAACCTGATTACTTCCCAAGGCTCTGCCTCAAAACACTATTATATTGAGGGTTAGGGTTTTCACATATGATTTGGGGAACACACAAACATTCTGTCTGTAACAGTTCCAAAGCCAGTAGCTTCTCTTTCTTTCTCTGCCACTTTTTCCCTTCCCTCATAGGAATAATTTTTTTAGTGTTTGGTTTATTCATCCATTATTTCTTTTTGAAGATATAAGCAAATATATACTCGCATGCAAATTTACATGTAACTATAGAAACCAAGTATATTTGTTTCTGTCTTTCCCCATTTTATTATGCAAAAGGAAGCATTCTACAGCCTGGTGAACATACTAAAAAAACACTGAATTACACACTTTTATTTTATTTTATTATTATTTTTTATTTTTCGCAGTTTTTGCCAGGGCTGGGTTTGAATCCGCCAACTTTGATGTATGGGGCCGGTGCCCTACTCTTTGAGCCACAGGTGCCGCCCTGAATTACATACTTTCAGAGTGAATTTTATGGTATGTGAGTTATATTTCAATAATTTATTTTCTGTCTTTCATTCATTTTTTTTTTTTTGAGATAGTCTTACTCTATTTCCCTGGGTAGAATGCCATGGCATCACTGTAGCTCAGAGCAACCTCAAATTCTTGGGCTCCGGCAGTCCTCTTGCCTCAGCTACCCAAGTTGCTGGGACTATAGGTGCCTGGCGCAACACCCAGCTAGTTTTTTATTTTTAGTAGACACAGTGTTTCACTTTGCTCAGGCTAGTCTCTAACTCCTGAGCTCAGGCAATCCACTCCCCTAGCTTCCCAGAGTGCTAGGATTATAGGTGTGAGTCACTGTGCTGAGCCCCATTTTCAGTTTTTTTGAGGAACCGCCATATTGTTGTCCACTTCACTAATTGCATTCCTATCAAGTGCACAAGTGTTCCCCTTTCTTCACATCCTCGCCAGCATTTGTAATTGTCTGTCTTTTGAATAAAAGCCATTTTAATTGGGGGGAGACTATATCCCTTTAAGAGCTCTTTCTCATTCTTCTTAGCTGCTACTTTACACTCCATCTTTTCTTAACTTACTCAACCAGTCCCCTGTTAGCAGACACTTGGGGTGTTACCCTCTTAGCTGTTATAAACGGTGCTATAATGAATAGCCCTATGTGTGTGTTATTCCGTGTTTTTGAAGGGTGTCCATAGGATAGATTCCTAGATACAGGATTGCTGTGTAATTGCCATGGAGTTAATTTTGCCAAATTTTCCTCCATAGGTGTAGTATAATTTCAGTTAGAGTTTTTTTTTTTTCTTTTTTTTTTGCAGTTTTTGGCCGGGGCTGGGTTTGAACCCACCACCTCGGCATATGGGGCCAGTGCCCTACTCCTTTGAGCCACAGGTGCTGCCCCCAGTTAGAGTTTTCTTTTTTTTTTTTTGAGACAGAGCCTCAAGCTGTCACCCTGGATAGAGTGCTGTGGCTTCACAGCTCACAGCAACCTCCAATTCCTGCAACCTCTTGCCTCCGCCTCCCAAGTAGCTGGGACTACAGGTGCCCGCCACAACGCCCAGCCATTTTTTGGTTGCAGCTGTCATTGTTGCTTGGCGGGTCTGGGGGCTGGATTCGAACCCGCCAGCTCAGGTGTACGTGGCTGGCGCCTTAGCCCATTGAGCCACAGGCACCGAGCCAGTTAGAGTTTTCTTAAGTCTGACCTTAGTCCCTGCCGCTGCAGTGCCTGTTCAGCCTTGACTTCCTCTAGGCTAAGAGAACAAGATCGAGTCTGTCCATTCTTGTGCATCTCGGGGAGCCTGGGCAGGCCAAGGTCAGGGTAGACTCTGATACTCCCTCACATTCTGCATTCTTCTTTCCTAGCTGGATCCTGTTTGATGAGAAGGACTTCAAGGGTGACCAGCATATTCTGTCTGAGGGCGAGTTCCCCACTCTCACAGCCATGGGCTGTCTAGCCTCCATAGTCCTGGGCTCTCTACAGAAGGTACCCCTGGTGAGTTTCCTTGGTCAGTTCTAGGCAACCCTGGAGGCAGAGGTTGCTGCTGAGGGGTCCTGGGCACGGGTCTCCTCTCACTTCCCAGTGAGCTTATGTGGGGTTGAATTTTTATTTTGTTGAGACAGAGTCTCATGTTGTTGCCCTTGGTAGAGTGCTATGGCGTCATAACAGCACTCAGCAACCTCCAACTCTTGGGTTCAAGTGATCCTCTTGCCTCAGCCTCCCAAGTAGCTGGGACTAGAGGTGTGCACCCCGAAGCCCAGCTAGTTTTTCTATTTTTGTAGAGATGGGGTCTTGCTCTTGTTCAGGCAGGTCTCAAGCTCCTGAGTTGAGGCAATCCACCCACTTTGGCCTCCCAGAGTGTTAGGATTACAGGAGTGAACCACTGCACCTGGCCTTTTTTTTTTTTTTTTTTTTGCAGTTTTTGGCCCCGGCCTCTTGAGCTCAAGTGATTCCCTTGTCTCAGCCTCCCGAGTAGCTGGGACTACAGGCACCGGCCACAATGCCAAAATGTCTGGCTATTTTTAAAGACCGGTTCTCACTCTTGCTTAGGCTGATCTCAAACTCCTAAGTTTAAGCAATCCACCTGCCTCTGCCTCCTAGAGTGCTGGGATTACAGGCATGAACCATTGTACCTGCTGAATTTAGTCTTTATCTGAACTGCCCCAGGTCTCCTTGACTCTGGGCTTCAAAACCAGTTCAATTTACTAGCTATTCATTGAACACCTGCTAAAATAGGACCTGAGGACACTGAATAAAATCAGGCACAGCTCTGCCTTCAGGGAGCCTATAAAGATTACATGTAGGCTTGGTGCCTGTTGCTCACTGGAGCTGGTGAGTTCTTATCCAGCCCAGGCCTGCCAAACTACAATGACAAACAACTACAACCAAAAAATAGCCAGGTGTTGTGGTGGATGCCTGTAGTCCCAGCTACTTGGGAGGCTGAGGCAAGAGAATCGCTTAAGCCCAAGAGTTTGAGGTTGCTGTGAGCTGTGACGCCACAACACTCTACCTAGGGTGACATAGTGAGACTGTCTCAAAAAAAAAAAAAGATTATATACAGAGTAGTGTATCTAGATATAAAAGTAGGGCAGGGATGTTAATTAACACTGAGGGGTATTAATCCCTCTCCTGCCTGGAGCAGGGTGCTGCCCAGGTGATGTTCTATGCAGGGATGAGTAACAGGACCAACTAGAAAAGTGGCTCTGACATAGAGAGAGGGGGAAGGGATAGATGGTGATATCCTGAACCTGGGAAGAGATGGACAGAAGTGATGTGGGCCCCTAAAGATCTAGCATCTGTAGGACGTGGTGACTAACTGTGTGGGCAGCACCCAGTCAGAACAACTGACACTTACTGAGCGCGTGGCATGTGCCAGGTGGCATTTAAAAGGCTTCCCATGAGGGCTGGGGGCAGTGGCTCATGCCTGTAATCTTAGCATTCTGGGAGGCCGAGGCAGGTGGATTGCCTGAGCTCACAGGTTCTAAACCAGCCTGAGCCAGAAGGAGACCCCGTCTCTAAAAATAGCCGGGCGCTGTGGCAAGTGCCTGTAGTTCTGACTACTCGGGAGGCTGAGACAAGAGGATCACTTGAGCCCAGGAGTTTGAGGTTGCTGTGAGCTATGATGCCATGGCACTCTACTGAGGGTGACAAAGTAGGACTGTCTCAGGAAAAAGAAAAAAAAAAAGGCTTCCCATGAACTAAGCTTAAGGCCTTTAATCTTCACCACAACCCAAAGTTTCCAGTTGTAGAAAGTGAGACACCGAGTTGGTGATAGACAGAGCAAGGCTTGTCCCTAGGCAGGTGGCTCTGGAGTCCAAGCCACTTTCAGCTACATGCTGGATTCTGAAGACAGACTTGCTTCTGAAGACCAGCTTCAGGCCCCAAGAAAGCAGTTTACTCTCTCTAGCCTGTTTCCTCCCTATGAAATGGGGATAATAATAGGTTCTACCTTATAGGATACTTGAGGACTTATAATGAGATCATCAGATAAGGCACTTAACGCAGAATCTGTCCTGCCGTGAGAACCGTGAGAACTGCTGTCATGGTGATGATGAGAAGGAGAAGGTTTTCATCCTGGCCGCTGGTTCTTAGAAGTGCTATTTAATGGAAAGGCCTGATCTGGCACAGGCTGCGTTTGAGGATACAGAACACACAGCTGGCAGTGTCCAGGAGTCAGTGGCCCTGTGGGACAGAGCTGAGGAGGGAAGAAGGCCTGAAGTATATAGACTGTGGGCCGTCAGGGCTCAGGCTCTTGTGGGCTCACCCTCCTCCGTCCCCCATTCCCCCAGCACTTTTCAGAGCCCTCCATCTTCCTGTTCGGACTGGAGTGCTTTGAGGGGAAGGAGATTGAGCTCAGCGGGGAGGTGCGGAGCCTGCAAGCGGAGGGCTTCAACAACCACGTGCTGTCTGTGCGGATCAAGGGAGGCGTGTGAGTGTCCAGCGGAGAAGCTGGGGGTGTGGGGCGGCTGGCGGGGATGAATAGTGAGTGGGACTGAACCCACCGCACCCTGCCCCCTCCTCTCAGAGCCAGGAAGGAGGGCAAAGCAGACTGAGAAGGACGCTCAGGACCTACTTTGCCCTTCAGTCCCCTAACCCACCTCCCAGCCTCCTCCTGCCTCAGATCCTGATCCCAGCGACAGAAGAGGAGGTGGAGAACGTTCTGACATCCCTTCCCTCTCCTCTCCCTGTCTGTCTGTCTGTGTCTGTGTTCCCCTCTGTGTCTGCTGGGCCCAGATGGGTGCTGTGTGAGCACAGTGACTTCCGGGGCCGCCAGTGGCTGGTAGGCAGCTGTGAGATCACAAACTGGCTGACCTACAGCGGCACGCAGAGAATCGGCTCCCTCTACCCCATCAAGCAGGTGGGCAGCGCGTCTGGGCTCAAGTGTGTCCGGGTGGGCATGTCTAGCTGTGTGTCTGTGTTTCCCAAACATATCATTTGTGTATTTTTGTCACAATTTTTGGCATGTGATCATTCCTCTTGAAACATTATTTGCCAAGTATTTTTCTTTAATCAGCTCACTTTTTTTTTTTTTTTGGAGTCAGAGTCTTACTCTGTCACCCTGAGTAGAGTGCAACCTCAAACTCTTGGGCTTAAACAATATCCTCTTACCTCAGCTCTGAAATAGCTGAGACTACAGGCATGCACTACCATGCCCAGCTAGTTTTCCTGTTTTTAGTAGAGACGGGGTCTTGCGCTTGCTCCAGGCTGGTCTTGAACTCCTGAGCTCAAGCCATCCACCTGCCTCAGCCTCCCAGAGTGCTAGGATTATAGGTGTGAGCCGCCTCATCCGCCTAGCTCACCTTTTTGTAAACCTTGACCTTGTCCTAAGGAATAATATCCACAAAGTAATGAGTTTGATGTCAATGTATGATTTTTTTCTTATAGGCATTATAATAAATACATTACCATTAAATTTTCATTTCATTTTTTTCTTTTCCTTTTTTTTTTTTTTTTTTTTGATACAGGGTCTCACTTTGTCACCCTTGGTAGTGCCATGGTGTCACAGCTCACAGCAACCTCAAACTCTTGGGCTTAAGTGATTCTCTTGCCTCATCCTCCACAAGTAGCTGGGACTACAGGCGCCTGTCACAATGTCCGGCTATTACATTTTTTCTTCTTAAAAATTCATAAATTGCCTTTTTTTTTTTTTTTTGGAGAGAGTCTCACTTTGTCACCCTCAGTAGAAAACTGTGACGTCATAGCTCACAGCAACCTCAAACTTTTGGACTCAAGCGATTCTCTTGCCTCAGCCTCCCAAGTAGTTGGGCCTACAGGCACCTGCTGCAACAGCCAGCTAGTTTTTTTAAATTTTATTTTATATATTTTTTGAGGCAGAGTCTCACTGTGTTGCCCTTGGTAGAGTGCCATGGTGTCACAGCTCACGGCAACCTCAAACTCCTGGGCTTAAGCAGTTCTCCTGCCTCAACCTCCCAAGTAGCTGAAACTAGAGATACCCGCCACAATGCCCAGCTATTTTTTGTAGTAGTTGTCGTTGTGTAGCTGGCCTGGACCGGGTTTGAACCCACCAGCCTCAGTGTATGTGACTGGCACCATAACCCCTTTGCTACAGGCACTGAGCCCCAGCTAGTTTTTATTATTCTTTTTTTTAGAGACAAAATCTCACTTTATCACCCTCAGTAGAGTGCTGTGGCATCACAGCTCACAGCAACCTCCAAATCCTGGGCTTAGGTGATTCTCTTGCTTCAGCCTCTGGAGTAGCTGGGACTACAGGCGCCTGCCACAACACCTGGCTATTTTTTTGTTGTTGCAGTTTGGCCGGGGCCAGATTTGAACCTGCCACCCTCGGTATACGGGGCCAGTGCCCTACCCACTGAGCCACAAGCACTGCCCCCCAGCTAGTTTTTAGAGATAGGAGTCTTACTCTTGCTTTGACTGGTCTTGAACCCGTGAGCTCAGGCAATCTACCCGCCTCAGCCTCCCAGAGTGCTAGGATTACAGACATGAGCCACCGTGCCAGGCTATTTTTATTTTTTTTGAGACAGAGTCTGACTCTGTCGCTCTGGGTTGAGTGCTGTGGCATAATCATAGCTCATAGCATCTCAAACTCTTGGGCTCAAATGATCCTCATGTCTCAGCTTCCCTAGTAGCTGGGACTACAGGTGCCTGACACAATGCCCAATTAATTTTTCTGTTTTTAGTAGAGACAGGGCTCTTGTTCAGGCTGGTCTCAAACTCCTGAACTGAAGTAATATTCTCGCCTCTGCCTCCTCGAGTACTAGGATTAAAGGCATGAGCCACCGTGCCTGGCCATTATTAAATTTTCAAAAAATAAGTTTATCGGCGGCGCCTGTGGCTCAGTGAGTAGGGCACCGGCCCCATATAACGAGGGTGGTAGGTTCAAGCCTGGCCCGGCCGAACTGCAAAAAAACAAACAAAAAAATAACCGGGTGTTTTGGCGGGCGCCTGTAGTTCCAGCTACTCGGGAGGCTGAGGTAGAAGAATCATCTAAGCCCAGGAGTTGGAGGTTGCTGTGAGCTGTGTGCCGCCACGGCACGCTACCGAGGGCGATAGAATGAGACTCTGTCTCTACAAAAAAAAAGTTTATCCACCTAGGACTAAAAATGACATCACGTACCACCTACTGGTAGTAAGCACGTCTCACTTGGAGAAATGCTATGTCTGCACATGCATTTCTGTGTATCTGTGGCTGCAGGTATGGATTTGATTCTCTTTTATGCACATAGTATGTGGGCTCTGTGTGTGTGTCTTTGCAGGTATGTGCCCATCTGAGGGTGTTTCCTTTTTGGGTTTTTTTTTTTTTGAGACAGAGTGTCACTCAGTTTCCCTGGGCTCAAGCGATTCTCTCGCCTCAGCTTCCCAAATAGCCAGGACTACAGGCACCTGCCACAATGCCCGGCTATTTTTTTTTTTTTAAAAAGCTTTTATTTCATTATTAGTGTTATAACAGCAAAAACAAAACCAAGAAACTTTGCAATTATGGCTTACTCCCTCTTTCCTCAGAATATCTTGATTTTACCCGACTATTTTTTTTTTAGAGATGGGATCTCGCTCTTGCTTAGGCTGGTCTTGAACTTCTCAGCTTAGGCAATCCACTCACCTCAGCCTCCCAGAGTGCTAGGATTACAGGTGTGAGCCACTGTGCCTGGCCTATCTGAGGGTATCTGTGCTCAGGATATTACAGTAGAACCTCTGTAAGTTGACCAACCAAGTGACTGTAAGACATTGGTCAACATAAGGAACAAGACCTGCTATACTGATACAGACATGTGGTGCGTGTCTATGAAAATTAGATCAACTAAAGGCGGTGGTCAATGTAGGGTGGTGGTCAACTATGAAGGCTCTGCTGTAATTTATGTCCATGTGTCTGTATGCTCTGGTGATGATCTGTGTGTATGTGTCTGTCTGTCTATCTGTAGGAGTGTATTTATGGCTGTGCGTGCTTGTACCTGTGATACTGTTGAGAGAGGACATTGTGTCATCCCTATATCCACACTCTTGTAACATCCTTGGTGAAAGAAGTCTTGGAGATTGTCTCCACTCCTCACATTATACAGATGGGGAAATAAAGGCCCAGAGAAGTGGATAAGGATGTACTTTACAATCTTGGGCAAGTACTATACTTCCCTGGACCTCCATTTCTTCATCTTTAAAATGGGGATAATATGCATCATGGGTTTGTTGTGATGACTGAAGATAAATTATATATGTACAACCCATAGAACAGTGCTCAAGTGGGTAAGCACTCAACCAACATTAGCTGTGATTATTATTACTATCATTACTGCTGCCACCATCTAAGACCCCTAGCTGATTCTGACCAAGGGCCAAGTCTGATGTCTAACAGCCCAGTTGGAACCCTCTTCAGCACAGGTGTGTGCATGTCTGTATTCCTGCACACGTCTATCCTTGCAGCAAACAGAAGTGCCTGGCACAGAGGTTAGGATGTGTGTGTTTATGTGCCTGCGTGTATCCAGCGTTTGTGCTTCCTGTGAACTTCTGTGCCACCATGTGGCCCACGAGTGTATCTGTCAGTTTGTCCCTCTGCACACATCTGTGGGTATCTATGAACCTGGAACTCTGTGTATCTATGTGTGTGTGTAATGCGTATGCCTTCCTCATATGTATGTAAAGAAGGGGTGACTTAGACACAGGGTCAAGGAAAGTTTGGAGGCAGGATGGAGGGCTTGGGACCTTGATACCGCAGAGTCCAGAGTCTAAGGTATTGGAGGCCCAGGTTGGGGCATACTCCCTGGGGCCCCTGATTCAGCCTCTCCCCACCACCAGCGCCGGGTTTATTTCCGCCTCTGGAATGCAGCACTGGGGGGATTCCTGGCAGTTCCAGACCACGTGGAGGACATGAAGGCAGGCCGTGTAGTGGTCTCTGATCCCCGAGCTGGAGGAAGCTGCGTCTGGTACTATGAAGACGGGCTGCTGAAGAACCAGGTACTGATTGAGGGGCTAGGACAGAGACACCCAAACCCACCCTGGGGAGTCCCAGCCCAGTCAGGAACCCTGGGGAAGTGGAGAATATAGGCTGTGTACCCCTGGGCAAGTCATACTCTGTAAAACAAGAGCATTGAACCAGATGCTTCTAAGGGAGCCCCCAGCTCTGATATCCTGTGACAGAACTTGAATCTTGTTATTAATGATAGCTTCACTCCAGACATTTCCTGAACTCCTAATATGTGCCAGGCACTGTTCTCGGTGCTGGGGATACAGCAGCGGGAAGTGAAAGAGACAGAAACAACTTAAGTGAGTAAAATATCTTAGTATTTTAGATGAGGAAAGAGAAATCAAGAAAGGAGAATAGAAAGTATCAAATAGCGGCTCGGCGCCTGTGGCTCAACAGGCTAAGGCGCCAGCCACGTGCACCTGAGCTGACGGGTTCGGATCCAGCCCGGGCTACCAAACAACAATGAAGGCTGCAACCAAAAAATGGCCGGGCATTGTGCCGGGTGCCTGTAGTCCCAGCTACATGGGAGGCGAGGCAGGAGACTCACTTGAGCCCAGGAATTGGAGGTTGCTGTGAGCTGTGATGCCACGGCACTCTATCCAGGGTGACAGCTTGAGGCTCTGTCTCAAAAAAAAAAAAAAAGAAAAGAAAATATCAAATAGCTCTGACAAGGGGAGCCCTTGCAGAGAAGGTGACGTTTGAGGCAGGCATCCGTGCAGATGTGTGAGGGAAGAGCATTCCAAGCAGAGGGAACAGCAAGTGCAAAGCCTTGAGTGGGGAATGTGCCTGACATTTTTGAGGACCAGCAGGGCTACCTCAGTAGCTGGAGGGAAGTGTCAGACAGGGAAGTAGCAGGAGATGAGGTCAGAAAGGCCATGGGAAGTAGAGGTCTTTGTAGACCATTGAGAAGTTTTGTCTTTTCCTTGGAATGAGAGGTGCGGGGTACCCTTCACACAAATGCCTCCGATAATCCTTAGTCTGGAGCACTGTAGGACAGGAGAGGTTAAATATTTTACTGGAAGTCACACAGCCAGTAAATGTGTGGAGGTTTGTCTGATGCTAAAGCCTATGCTTTGGAAGTCATTCATGGAGGGCTTCCTGGAGGTGTTAATATTTTTCCAGCTCTTATGATTTCTCACGTTGAACCCTCCCCAAAGCCTGCATTTAGAAATTCCCATCCCCAAGAAAACTGAAGCCCAGAAAGGTTAAGAGATTTGCCCAGGGTTACAGTTTGTAAGAGCCAGGATTCAAAGCCAAATGTGTCAAGGGTGTCTTGGGTATAGTGAGTCCTTGTGGGGAAGAACAGTGCCTGATGACCTTCTGGGGCCTCAGGTGGCCCCCACCATGAGCCTGCAGGTGATTGGACCTCCCAGCCCAGGTTCCAAGGTTGTGCTGTGGGCTGAGAGCCGCCTGCCACGCCAGACATGGAGCATCAATGAATCAGGCCACATCTGCAGCCAGATGTTTGAAGGCCGGATTCTGGATGTGAAAGGTAAGATGGGGTTTGCATAGCAGAGGGCCCTTGGAGTGGGGGCTGAGGGCTGTGGAGTCCCCAGCTTCATTTCACCGTCTTCCTATCTCTTAATTCCTCTCCTGTAGGTGGCCGGGGCTATGACCGGGACCATGTGGTGCTATGGGAGCTGACCAAGGAGAGGGTGTCCCAAATCTGGACCATGCACGTGCTTTGAATTCTACCCCAGCCCTGGAGATGTTTTCCAGGATTAATGTTTTTATAGTAACATAAGCTATTTTCTAATATGCTGTCAGGTATCCTTATCTTTGTGCACATTGATATTTGGGAGTAGGGTGGAAATTTGTCTACCTACCCTTCCCCCTGCTTTTTCCCTTGGGCTCCAGCTTTGGAGCCCAGATGTAAGGACTCTCTCTGCCAGCAGAGGGAGCCCTGGGACCAGATTACTCAGGGAGTGTGTCCTGAGCAGTCAGTCGTCAGTCAGCCAGAAGGCGTGTGTGTGTGTGTGTGTGTGTGTGTGTGTGTGTGTGTGTGTGTGTGTGTGTGTGTGTGTGAGAGAGAGAGAGAGAGAGAAAAAAAGAAAGAGAAAACTCACAGCAACCTCCAACTCCTGGTCTTAGGCGATTCTCTTGGCTCAGCCTCCAGAGTAGCTGGGACTACAGGAGCCTGCCAGAATGCCCAGCTATTTTTTGTTGCAGTTTGGCCGGGGCCAGGATCGAACCCGCCACCCTCAGTATATGAGACTGGCCCTACTCATTGAGCTACAGGGACCACCCCAGAAGGTGTGTTTGAAGAGCCTGTTCTGGCAGGCTCTGGCACTGGGCTCTCCTGCCCTCGGGGAACTCATATTCCAGTGGAGGATTCTGACAGGTAGGGTGACACCTCTATGGCAGGGTAAGAATGGAAGTGGAGGAATGCACAAAGCAGGCACCTAAACAGCTGCCTGAAGGAGGGATGTAGAAGTGGGAAGCAGTCAGCCAAGTTAGCGCTGGCAGAGGGAAGATGTTCTAGGGATGCAGACAAGTCCAAGGGTGAAACTTACAAGTTCAGTGGGACAGGCAAGGGAGCTGAGTGGTCCACACCTCAAAGGTCTGTGTCCTCAGGGCTCTTCTTCCCTTCCCCCAATTCTGGTCTCGAGGTCTAGGTTTGGCCTCAGTCAAAGAAGCTAGGATGGGTGGCTGGGTCCCTAACCCAGCTCAGAGAGGACAGGACATAGAAGAGGAGGCACCCCCTCTGTTCTCTGAGGTCCTCAAGGAAGAGGCTGAGATGGGAAGGGCCCTTGCTGCTCTGGGGCTCTCTTCCTCCTCTGCAGCTCCCAACTTCCACACCCCAACCCAATGTTGTTAGGAGAGCAGGCATGGTTGGGGCAGCTGTTTATCATCGCTACCTCTCCAGCCCATGGGGAGCGAGGAGTGGGAAGTAGACAGATGCCCTGTCATCCTTCTACAGCCCCCAGTGGCTTGTGGGGCTGGTTTTCTGGGAACCCACAGACTGAGGAGGCATATTCGTAGGACCGAAAATCTCCCTGGATCTGTCATTCTGAGGAGATCCAGTACTGAGGTAGGGATCACTGGACATGGGATGTCCAGGATCTGGGTGGTGGGATCTCTGGGACCATCATTCCCAAACATCCACATACAAGTAAAGGAAATATAACTGAAGGGGTTGGTGAGGATGCCAAGTTCTGGACCCTGGCACTCAGCATTGGGCTATGGGCAGGGAAGCCAGGGTGGGTGCTACCTGGTGCCACCTTCCTTGCTGGTGGGGGCTGAGAAGCTCCTTGATACTGCTGGACACCTGGCTTTTAGGGCCCAGCAATGTCCAAGGAACAGGCGTAAGACCCCACTCCAAGTACAAGGATAAATTTATTGACCTCTGGCTGGAGGCTGCCTGCCCCACCATATCAGTACTGCCCCAGTTTGGCCATTGCCCCCACAGCCCTGCCTGTTGGTTTCTGACATCAACCCCTCCCAACAGTGAGGGAGAATTCTCTTGCAAGTGACTGTGGCAGCTGTTTCAGGGGGCCCAGGGCGGGGGCTGAGGCACCTCAGCTGAGGTGGAAGAGGTGTATTAGGGTGTTGGTCAAAAAGAAGAGGAAGCTGCCTCCACCCACGTTGTGGAATGCCAAGGTATCAGCAGCACTGCTGGCGCTGGCGCTGGCGCTGTCGGTGTCGGTCCCGTTTCCCAAGACTCCAGTTTGTATCTGCAAGAGGAGAAGCAGAGGAAGCTCAGAGGCACTTTAGAATCCCCTGTTTGTTATTTAAAGACACAGTCCTCTCCCCTAACTCCATAAAACAGTCCTGTTTCTGTCCTATTTACACTGAGATGTTTGGCTGATTCCTGCCTTTCCCTACAAAGGTATTCCCTGGCCCATCTCTCCTAGGCTACCAGCCTCTCCAGCACACATGGAGACAGGGAGCCCCAGCCCTTGACCTTACTCGCCCAGCAAGGGCCTTAGCCTCCAAGCTCAGTTTCCTTATCTTCTAAATCAGAAGTTCATCTCAGTCATGAGGGTCACACAAGCCAGGCCTGAGTGAGAAGCACTTGGCCTAGTGTGGGTGGACAGATGACAGGTGGAGAAGTAGCTAGATGGTGAACAGGCTGTCCTTAATGCTTGATCAAGCTCAACTAAAGTTGCTCTTGATGGAGATTAAGCTATTTTTGATGGTGATCAAGCTATTCTTGATGCTTGAACAAGCTGTTCTTGATCTAGAACCTGATAGCCCCTGTCTCTATACTGACTGGTCCCCTCCAGGGTACTTGGGGTTTGACCAAAGCTGCCTCCTGGAATAGCAGTTGATTTTGAGACCCCGTTTCTGAAGTGCTAGAGTTCTGTATTCTGAAGTCTAGAGTATCCAGACTTCTCTGGGTGAGAGAGTGGTGGGGGTGGGAAGTATAGGGGTTCCCCACTACCTCTGGAACTACAGCAGGCTCCATGTGGACATCTGGCCCCTCCAGACCATCTCCCCAGGCCCCCTGTGGGTTTGTGCCGTTCTTACTCAGGGTGTCTTCCCAAGCTTCCAATTCTCTATTATCCCTCGGTACCCCTCGGGTGCCTTAGTGTGCCTAGTACCCTGTAAGTTCTCCCAGCTGTGGATTCAGGCTTTTATCTGGGGCAGCCCTCAAAGCAATCCAGCCCCAGTCAGAAGAGTTGGAAAGCTGGGCAGCCGAGCCCCCTGCATCCCTGGTTCCCCCGTTGAGACCTTTCTGCCTCTGCTCCCCAGGGAGTAGGCTGGGTTTCTGGGAGCCTGCATTCCCTCCCTGTTCTGCCACCCATGTTTGGAGAGTCCTGGGTGGTGGTGCCAGGAGCTCTGAAAGACTGCTTTTACCTGAATCATAACCAGGAGGCTGATGGTGAGGAAGAGAAAGCCCTTCATCTTGGGAGGATCTTGGTGGCTTTCTCTTGATAGCAGCTTTTGGCTAAGAGCGATGAGCCGGGGCTGTGCGGTCCTCTTGGCCTGGCTGCTTTTGAACCAGGAGACGGGGAGGCGGGGTGGTTGGTGTAGGGAGAGGAAGGAGGACCTATGGGGAAGGCAGGGAGGGTGCTGCTTCCTTTTCACAGGTGGGGGGTGTGTGTTAAGAGAGGCCCCAAGTTCTAAGGGTGTGGCCATGAGTTCTGGAGAGGGACCAAGCCGGCCTACCGTGGGTGGTAGGCGAACCGAGGGTCACTGCCATAGTAAACAGGCCCTGGGCTTGGAGTCTTGAGTCTTGGGAGTTGAGTTTTGGTTTAATTTCTTACCAACTTGAGACCCCGGGCCAGAAACTATACTTCTGTGAGCCTTTCACAAAAGAGCTGCTAGAGGATTAAATGTAATGCATATAATAACTCATTTTTAAAAAGTCAGCACAGTGACTCAAGCCTGTAATCCCAGCACTGTGGGAGGCTGAGGCGGGAGGATTGCTTGAGCTCAGGAGTTCGAGGCTCGTCTGAGAGAGAGTGAAACCCCGACTCATGAAAAAAATGGAAAAACCCAGCCGGGCGCAGCGGTGAGCGCCTGTAATCCCAGTGGCCTCGGAGGTTGAGGAGGCAGGATGCCCACAGCCAGAGTCTGAGATTGCAGTGAGCTACGACGCCAAGGCACTGTGCTCAGGGCATAGGGTAGGGCATAGGGTAGAACTCTGCCTCGACAAAAAAAAAACCCCCCAAAACAAGAAAAAACCAGGGTTAGCAAATGATTTGAGGAAGTGGGTGCTCCTTTACTTTGGCTGATGGGAGTACAAATTGTTCCACCTTTTGAAAAACATAACCTGAAAATATCTGATCGATATTAAAAATATCTATCTCT
>CAUYON010196834.1:0-21109 GCA_963573935.1 Arctocebus calabarensis
TCCTCTCTGTGAAATGAGAACCTAAAGAATTTAGGAGTTAGTGATTTTTAAGGTCAGAAGGTAAAATCAGTAACAGGAGGAGGACATAAACCAAATCACTTGTAGAAAGAAATCTATGCACGTACTCACATGGGCACAAGATAGGCGGGAAGGTAAGCAGTTCTTGGGAGGAAGTCGCTAATTGTCTTTGATATGAATTATAAACTGCACTTGGACTACTAGAATCCTGATTTGAGGCTCGGCGTCTGTGGCTCAAACTGCTAAGGCGCCAGCAACGTACACCTGAGCTGGCAGGTTCGAATCCAGCCTGGGTCGTCAAATAACAATGACGGCTGCAACCAAAAAAAAAAAAAAAAATCCGGGTGTTGTGGTGGGCACCTGTAGTCCCAGGTACTTGGGAGGCGGAGGCAGGAGACTCACTTGAGCCCAGTAATTGTAGGTTGCTGTGAGCTGTGATGCAACAGCTTTCTATCCAGGATGACAGCTTGAGGTTCTGTCTCAAAAAAAAAAAAAATCCTGATTTGAGAACAGCTTATAATGTAGTGACCGTCTGCACAGCTGCAGTTTATTTCTCTAAGTGGCTGGCTTTCATAAAATGCCACGCATGTTGGATGGACATTCATCTGTTGTGTTGGCAATCCCTGGGAAGAGCAAAACTCTCATTCTCTAATCTCCTGGGTTCACCCGCTATTTTCAACTCTGTAATAACAAGTCACAAATCATATTCAAAGCTGTCATGAACCCAGGGGAATAATTTTTTCCCTTCTCTTTCACCAAATCTATCATCTACATTTTAAACTCTGTAGTTTAAACACACTTCACATGTGTCAAGTACAGAGCATTTTATCTGAACACTGTCCTAATATATTATAGTATCTGAGTTCATTTTACTTATATCTGGCATGAAAGGTTCTTATATGTAAAAATATAAATAAAAGTCATGCAAATAGGGATAAGTCACATTAACATAAAACTATCTTAAGTTACATAAATGTTCTTATTAAATTATAATTATTGAATTATTAAATTGTAATTATTAATATCATACCAAGGTCCTGCATAATTATATAGAAAGTCTAAGCTACCTTAATACATAAAATGATACTGACAATATTATGTACACCTGTATGTTTAATCCCTTTTTATAATATCTTCCTACAGAAGAAATCATAATCTTAAATTTTTATATAAATTTAATTTTACAATTTACCCATTTATTGTATTTGACTAATACAAAAAACTTTGGACTCAAAATATAAACTCTTCTGATTTAACTTTGAGATGGTTTCTTTTTATTTAAGAAATAACGTTAATAATGACTATAACTAATATTTAGACAATTGAAATTGACATTTTAGTGTATGACAAATTTAAAGTCCCTCTTACCAAAATTCACTAGTATAATTTTTCTTGTGACTTTCATAGCAGAAACAGATCTCACATCAAAAAGCTTTATTTATATAGCATGCTCAAAATATTCAAGAGATTATTTTTTAAAAAAGAAGAACTATTACAAAACAGAATTGGAACAGACCACAATGCATATTACATTAAAAATAAAAAAGATTCATCACGTGACCTCTTAGGGTGGAGTGATGTAAAGAAAAGGGGTTTTGAGAACCAGGGAGGCACCTGTGGCTCAAAGGAGTAGGGCGCCAGTCCCATATAAGGGACGTGGTGGGTTCAAACCCAGCCCCGGCCAAAAACTACAAAAAAAAGAGAGAGAGAGAATCGAAGATGATTTGTTATGTGCACTGAAGGATTTGGGTCCTGGGCCAGTGGAGCACATCTGAGAACTATTTGGAAATACTTGTATTTATTTAGAAGTGTCTGGCATGCCTATTAGCTACTTTTCATGTTTGATAATTTCTTATGAAATTTATTATTATGTTCATCTTTCTTCAGTTACTTTATAGTCTCTGAAAAGTTTTATTTCACCATCTGATATACATATGCATTTAACACTGAGAGATTATTCTTTTCTTCTGTCCCTTGAGTACTTTTGATTTAATTTCTGCATATGCTGTGGTTGTCTTTTACCTCATCTGGCCTGCTAAGCTACCGAAATGGCCTAGTGCTAATGGAGGAAAGTTTATCACATCGACTTATCTGTTATATTTTTTTAGCATCTTGGTATTTTATTTTTTTCTGTGCAGTTGATTATATCGTGTGAGGTCATGTAAGGATGTATATTTACCTCTTTGCAGCGAAACCATTAAATTTTCCAGAGTGGAGGAAGCATGGTATATGGATCTATGTACCTTTCTTTATCTCAATGCTTAATTCTGGATTAGAAAATAAGAAGTTAGTTTGAGCTTTAGGGGTAAAAAAAGAACACTGCATAATTAGCAGGGTTTTCTATGGACTAAGAAAAGAAAGAAAGAAAAATAGAAAGGTAGAAAAGTGGCTTCTTTTAAAGATGAACACTCTGCTAAAAATGCAGAAGAATTGAGAGAGGGAAAAGCTGAAATCCAGGCCTTTGAGGTGCTCTGTAAATCTAACAAAGGCAAAGAAAGCTCACAGAACTGGATAATGAGGGCAAAGTGCAGGGCCTGGGACTCCCAGGGATTTGACTCCTGAAGATGGAATCGGGTCAACATCAAGGTCCATGGCAATGACACTTAATGGACCTGAGCTCTCTGGTCCACACTGGGTTGGGATGAGACAAGTAAAGGGATGGTTGTGTAGTTTGGCAGAAAAACTCAGTATGAATCCAGGAGGGCAGGCTCCTGTCCTCATCCTCATGAACCAGCTTTTCACTCTCCTCAGTTCTTTGTCCTTAAACTTGGTCAACAAATATTGATTCTCCCACCACCACATTCTGAGTTAGGTTTTGAGCATCTAGCAGTGAATAAAGTAATCACGGTCCCCCAATAGTCTGAAATTTGATTTAAAAAGAAATACAAATAATAAGTAATGCGCAAATTAAAATTATAGGAAAATATGTGGGCTTATTTAGAATAAAAGATAATTTTATTGACAATAGGGTAATCAGAGAAAGCATCTCTAAGAAAGTAGTACATCTAAAGCAGATGAGACATTTCTCATGTACAGAGGGGAAGGAGCATTGTCTCAAGCAGGGGTGCAGCATGGGCAAAGACCCTGAGATATTAATTAAGAGTTTGGTGTGTTTGAGGAGCTGAATGAAGACCAGGTTCATTGGAGTGTGGCAAATAAGGAGGATGAGGTGGTAGACAGGCAAACTCAGGAAAGAATCACTTAAAACTTTATATACATATAACAATATTTTGATTTCCTCCCAATTTTAATAGAGGCATTGAAAGTTTTTAAGCAGGAAGGTGACCAGATTATATTTGCATTTTAAATAGCTCATTCTGGGCTGCTGTTTAGAAAACATACTGGATTCAGCAAGTTAAGGGGTCACAGTGTAGTTAGGGAGGCACTAAGATGTGTGATGCCATGGTCACAAGGATGAGAGTAGAAGTGTTTAGGGTAAAGGAAAACTTCATATTTGACTATACGCCATCATAGAGGAAGGTATTAAGAATGACTCCTATGTTTGGGGAATAAGCAGCTCATAGAGCTTCCATTTCCTCTTTTAAGAATTAGATGATTGGAGAAGAGAAAAACCTTTGTGTATATTGTGGGGGTTAGAGGGGGTTGTAGAGCAGGAGAAGATCAAGAATCTATTTGTAAGCTGTAAAGGTAGAGGTGCCAGTGAGATATCAGACAGGAGAGACGCTGTGGTCGATTAAACAGGTGGGTCTGGAATTGAGAAGAAGGGGCTATGCTGGGAACTTCAGTGTAAATACTATTTTCTTAAAGCCACGTGATTAGCTGAAACCACTCAAACAAAGCCATTAGTTACTGTAATATTCAGAGGCTGGATAGTGATGAGGCACCACTAAAAAGACACTGAGCAGTTTGCCCAGAGAGCCACGCTGAGGATCGGGAGAGTGTGCAGTGAGGACCACGATGCGCTGTCCATTGTTTACATAGCAAAGGTAGTTGAAGTAAAACAATGGGAACATAAGTGCAGCTAAAGTGGACTAAAGAAACAGTGGGAGATGTGATTCAGGAAAAAGTGAGAAAATTAGTGTTGCCTAGAGATGGGGTCTGTGTAGAGACAGGGAAGTAGATGTAAAAGGATTTGGAGTCAGAGAAAGTTTTATTTTTAGAATTTTGCAATACTTTTGCAAGCTTATGTGAATGATGGAGTAGGAAGGGAGAATATACATATAGGGAAGAAAAAATCTTGAACAAAGTAAAAGGTGATTGGATTTAGAGCTGAATTGGGAGATGTTTCTTGCTAATAAGTTTTACCTTTGTCTATTGTAAAAGAGAGAGAAACACAAATTTGAGTGAAGATGCAGAGTTTGGTGCATTTAATGGCCAATAGTGAGAGGAGTTGAAGACAGCTTCTCTTTTATTATATAGTCCTAGACTCAAGTAGTCAGTAGCTGAGGGTAAAAAAGTGGTAGAATTCTGATTTGAAATGAAGTAAAAATGTCATCAAAATGTTTTCCCTCCCTCTTGGTTGGGAATTTTAAGTAAGTCTCAATATACGCTGTTAGTGACTTAGAAATCATTTATTCTAATTCATTATTTTACAGATAGGTAAACTAAAACCCAGAGGATTAGTACATCTGGCAAGCTGTAAAACCAGGACAAGAGTCCAAATCACCAACTTTTGATTCTAACACTATTTCTACAGATGTCTAAAATACTAAGTAATAAGCACCCACAACAACCACTTCCCAAACATGGTCAAATTGTCAATCTCCTGAGCTTTCATTATTAGTTTCACCCCAGTCCTATTATTTATTTACCTAAGCCAAGACTCAGTAGTTGCAAACTGACACTGAGTGACTATTCAAACTTTAAAACTATCAACAAGCCTAAAACTAGACTACTTTATTCAAAAGAAGTTCTCAATCAAAAGTAAAGTGGAGTTCTATGGCTATTGCCCCAAACTAAAGAGGAATGACCCTAAATTATTGGTACTGCTAAACAGTGATGGAAATGTAAGAACTACCTATTTGAACCTATTTGGAAGTTTCAAAGAAATGACTTTCTACAGAAATTTTGGCTCTGTTTTATGTGGTGCTCTTCCAGACCAACTGGGAAACAAAAATAAATGTCTAGGGGTTAGCTAATATTTTTAAACCCATAGGAGCCATTGATAATTTTAATTTTGTGTGTGCGAATTGCTTTTAAGAAGGTTTTAAAAACAGATTCCAGACCTAATTTATCACGCAATGACTGTTCAAAATAGTTGGACTGGAAATGTCAAAGTCCTGTAGTTACCAATATGTATAGAATGTTTCCTTTTTAATTAACATATATAGAATCAGATTAACAGATTTTCTATACCATTTGCCTGATGTGCTTAGAAAAAATTGTGTGTGTGTAATATAATAGCTTCATCCAACACTGTTTTTAAAAATGTCACAATACTTTATATAAAAAAGTGCCACGATATAAAAGATAACCTTGCTCATGAATTTGTTTTTGACCATAGATATGGACTATACTAGTCATAAGGTGAGTATGGTTTTCTAATATGAAGTTAAGAAATTATAATATCTTTATGAAATATAAGCAATATTCACTACCTTTATATGCCACTAATAAGTAATTAAAGTACAGAATTTTCTCCAAGGAAAGTTATCTTGAAGAAAAAAGTATAACTTTGATTTAGGATTTTGCTAATGTTTTTTCAGTTCTAATCAAGGTACATCATTAACTACCTAAGGTCCTCAGACCTTTGGAATAGTCTTTTAGAAGGATATATGGAGGGGGTTATACATGATTAAAATGAAGGTATATGCTACCTTAAAGAATGCAAGTTTGGGTGACATTAGGGATGATTGCACAGTAGGTTATCAGGAAACTTGTGCAAGTAAGAGAGCAAACTTCCTCTACAGCTCTCATAAAACTGAAAATATCTAATTTAGGAAAGCATTGTTATCTCCTGGGTGATAAAATATTTGGGACGAAACTTGTTTTTCCTTGACTTGTGGCCACTAGTAGAACTGAGAGTCAACTAGATTATCAGTTAGACACAGTTGCCACTTGCCACATGTGGCTACTGAGCCATAGAATTATGTCTAGTCCAAATTCATTTGGCATAAAATACACATGGATTTCCAAAGATGAAGTATGGAAGGGAAATGAATGTAAAATGTAACATGTTTCATGGTAATTGCAGGGGAAATGATAATACTTTTTATATGTCAGGTGAAACTATACTAGTAAAACTAAATTCACCTTTTGTCCTTACAGCTAAAAAGTTACCACTAGCAAGCCATCTATGTGGCTTGCATTTGTGGCATACTTACATTAAGTTTCTCTTGCACAGAGGTTGTCTGAATACTTTTGTTGTTGTTGTTGTTGTTGCAGTTGTCATTGCTGTTTTAGCTGGCTGGGGCCAGGTTCAATTCCACCACCCTCGGTACATGGGGCCAGTGCTTTACCCACTGAGCCACAAGGTGCTGCCCTGGATATTTTTTGATTAAAAGAAGTGATAAGCTGGTGAGGAAACTCCTTATGCTTTGTTTTGCTAGGATACTAACTGCAGATGACTAAAAGCCTGTGAGACAATTTGAGTTATTGGTGAAATGGAAAGGCAGAAATGGCTTAGTTGACAGGTAGCAACACCAGAAACAGCTGAATGTGTTAGTATAGCATTTCCAAAAATGGACCCCTTAGTTATGTGTTTCCATGACACAGCCTTTTGATCTTAATTTTTTTATTGTGAAATCAAAGTCTCTGTGTGACTTTTTATTAAAAAGATTTCAAGTATCATCTGGCAAATACCAAAACTGTTTGGGAAGAGGCTTTTTTTCTACTTTTCTCATTAACTTGAAATTCTTTTATCCATTAATCAACAAATAGTTTTTTAATAATAGCTTGTGAGGAAGAGTTCAAAGTCATTTGAAATTACAGATATATAATCAGTAATTATTAATATCATAAAATATGATCTGTGCATCAGGGTTAAAATAGGCATTAATATAATATGTCTTATTGGGACTTTACTAGGACTTCATAGAGAGATTGAAGAAAGTTTAAAAAATAATCTTAATATTTACACTGAATCTTGATACTCAAGAAGGAATTTTTCACATGGAGGGAAAAAATAAACATTGACTGTCACCTGCCATGCCCTGTAGCTAAAGCTAACCAGTTTCATATGAATTGTCCCTTTTAATTTCCTCATTCTTATAAAACTAATGGATAATATCAATTCATTATAAATGACAAAATGAAAAAATTATAATTAAATGATATTTTCCATGTCACAGAACAATGATATATGTTATGGTTGATATTGGAGAAATATTGGTTAAAAATGAATAGAAAAAAACCCGGGTCACATAGTTTAATGATCAGAGAATGCCAGATCTGAAAGGGACTCACAATTCCATTCAATCTAACTCTCTCCGTTATTAAAGATGAAGCCCAAAACAACTTTTTTTTAAGCCCAGAAAATTTAGTTTACTAGTCCAATGTAAGTAGATGGCAGAGAAATATGGAATGACTGCTAGAGGTCTGAGTGCAGAACTTTTCCTCAGTAGTACTTGGTCACATCTAGTTGACTGACGATCTCTTAGTCATAGACTACAGAAAACAATTCCATCAAGAACTATACACTGGTACCAACACACTTCAAACACTACTCATGAATTTTTGCAAGGTTTCAGCTTATTTGTACAAGATTCATGTCTGTATTTTACTTGGGCTGCAATTATAATTGACATTTTTAACACATAACTTTCCCTTTTGGAAATTTTAATGATTTCTTGCTTGCTTTCCTAAATATATGTTGCTTTAACAGAACAGATATTATTGAGGTAGTTTTGGTAATACAAAGCTTCAAAATATATGAGACCTGTCCAATGAATCAATTTGACAATAATTATTAGGCTAAATTTTAGTGAAGCAATTTGCTAAGAATTTGGAGATAGGTAATTCACTGGACTCTAGATCTAACAATAATAGCTATTGAGCACTTGAATTCTCCTAAGTGATTTATACCTACTATTTTATTTAATGTTTTATAACAATTTTATGAGGTACGCATTTGTATGTATCTAGCTGAAGAAGATACCATGGAAGAGTAATATAAGAAACTTTCCCAAAGCCACATACCTGGGAAATAAGGGAGCCACAACTCAGACCCAGTCAATATGACTTTAGAGAAGTCACTCTAAGTCACTTAGCAATATTCTATCTCCTACTAAATCTCAATAAGTATAGGTCAATGCAGAATGAAGTGTATATGAAACTAGATGCAGCAAAAGAAGATGCATATGCAGACAGATGACTTCATAAAAGTAGTGCCTTTGGTGCAAACCTGAAAAAATGAAGTTGGGATGGCTTGATGAACATAAGGAGAAAAAGGCATTGCAGACTGGTGGAGGCGAGGCTCATGAGACCTTGAGGATAACAAAGAGACTATTAGTTTTGGAGTACAGAATGCTGAACAGGTGGACTTGGCCTGACTTTGAAAATCTTGAGCACTATACTATGAAATTTGAATTGTGTACTTCTTCAGAATTGGGCAGGCACCAACAATGCTTTGAAGGTTTTGAAGATATGAGTGACCAGAAGTAATTTATTCTAAGAATAATCACCCAGGAAGTAGTGTGAAGAATTAGAGTCAGAAATATTATGTACATATTAAATATTAAAATTGAGTCAGAATGAAGAATCACCAGTAGAGTTGGAAATAAAAAGGACACGAGAAATTATATGAAGGCAAGCTCTACAAGACTTGAAAAATGTTGGCAGTAGAGATTGGCAGTTAACACTAACTTTCTGCCTAGGTTAAAAAGAATGAGAGAATGTACTGATATTAGAAACTAAAATGGAGGCAGGTTTAAGAAGAAGCACAAAAACAAGTTTAGACAAGATGTGCCTCTTTGATTCACTTATGCATGAAATATCCATCCATTAATTACATATCAGACATTGTGTTATAAACAGAAGATGAATCAGAAATCAAGGAATTACTGCCCATGCCTTTGAGACATTGATGTCCATGGAGGGATGACAAAAATCAAACAAATAATTATATGAATGGGTAATTACAATGCTAAAATGAAAAAGTGATGGTGCCATACAAGTTTAAAATGGGAACTGAGTGCAAAAAGTTAACAAGGTTTTACAGCAATAAGTGACATATTTAGGCAGAAAGCTGAATCATCAATAGAAGATTGCCAGTTCAAAAGAATAATAATATTTCACACAAAGGAAACAGCTTATGCCAGTTCCTTGAGTTGGGAAGGAATTTGTTGAGTTTCAAAAAGATAAAGGAGAGGTCAGTAAAGGCTGAGTGTGGAGAAGAAAGATCAGTTTGTAGGCCATGTTAAGATTTCAGATTTTTTTAAAATAATTTTATTAAATCATAATTGTGTACATTGGTGCAATCATAGGGCAGAATGTGCTTCATATACAGTCAGAAATATTTTGATCATACTGTTAGAAATAGCCTTCATGGCATTTTCTTGATCACTATATAAAGACATTGATACTCTATATTTAATAAGTTATCTTAAGGGGAATGGGATAACATTGAAAGACTTTTGAACATGGAAGTAATGAGTTCAGAGTTAATTAGATGAAGACAGGATGGAAAAAGTAATATGGAAGATTTTGCAGTAACATTGATGAGAGATGGTAGTGCTTTGCAATAAAATTGGAACAATGGAAGTGAAAAGAAGCAATATATCAGATACATGCTAGAGATAAAAAAAAAAAAACCCTCACCACAGCGTGATTTACTAAATAAAATACATGAGGATCAGAAGCCAGTATCAATAAAGGAGTCTCTAATGTCAGGATGACAACGGAGTAGATGAACATGCCCTTTCCAGATGCAAGAAATATTGGAAGAGGAAAATAGTTTTAGAGGAAAGATGACAGCCATTAGGACTCTGAATTATAAAGCTTTTTGTGAGACATGTTAGTGCCTCATTCTTCAGGGTGCTTTGTTCCTAGGTGCCATATTGTGGTACCCAGAAGTTCTGAGGTCATATCATCACCCTAACTACATCCGGTAGAAAAGAGAGTATGCTTTCTTGACTGATTGAACAAAATATCTAGAATTATTCTGTTTTTCTCTGATAGACCCTACTGATATGGTCATATGGGAACCAATCACTGTGATCAGGAGAATATAAGATACTAATTTGTTAAATGTGGCCCACGGGACACTGGAATATGTGAAGCACATGACAATGCAAGAAACAGATGTTTTCTTCAGCAGGAAAATGAGAGTTACTTAAGATGGGAGAATACTCTGAGTCCAGGCCTTCGAGGCCACAGTGTGCTATGATCACGTGGTGAATAACCATTGTTGCACTTCAGCTGAGGAAGCATAGCAAGACCTCATCTTTAAAACAGCAAAAATGATTTTTAGTGAGGTATTCATGCCAGGAGATAGACACATAAATTCTGAAGAGCAAAATAACAGTTCTCCACAGCCATACATGGTAATTAGTGCCATTAAGTGGCTGACAGGAAAGATAATGTATAGCTTGGAAGGTGGAGAGAGCATGGTTACAGAAAAGGCAATTGGGATTATATTTACGAGTTCAGATAGAAGTTGGTACTGGCTAGTAGATGTGAAAAGTTGTTGGAGAGGAATAATAACTCATGTTATTAAAGAGTTCATGAGGTATGACAATTAAGTTCACAAACTCATGCTAGAAAAAAACGCTACATACGTCATTGCTCAATATCACTACGATCACCTTCAAAGGACGTCATTTGGAAAGCTGGGTACTGACACCAGCATCTAGACCACCTCAAAGCAATTTTGAACCTCTTTTTTTGGACCAGCCATCTGAGCTGTTATCATATTACCCATGATGTCATGAATGTCATCAAAATGTCTTCCTTTCAATATTTCCTCTATCTTCAGGTAAAAACAAGTCACTGAGGACCAGATCAAGTGAATAGGGAGGGTGTGCCAATACAGTTATTTGCTTACTAGCTAAAAGCTCCCTCACAGACCGCGTCATGTGAGCTGTCTCTTGTCATAATGCAAGAGACACATCTTTCTCATGCCAAGATTTTCAGTTAAGATTTTCTTAACCATTTCACCATCTGTGTTTACTTGTCTTCTATGTTTCTCATAGTCAGCTGACAATTTTCACGCACAATTCGATGAATTTTTGCAATGTTTTGTCAGTTCTCCTTGTTATTGGCCACCCTTACCTATTTTCTTCATTGATGCTTTCTCTCCCCTCAGAAAAACATTTAATCCATTTGTACACTGCTGTTTTCTTCATGGCTTAATCCCATAAACTTAGATTAACATGACTCTGATTTTACTTCCATTCTTACTAATTTTAACAAGAAATGAAATGTCTGTTCAGTGCTCTAATTCAAGCTCCAACATTCTCCCAATGGCACATGAAATCATGCAACAACAATAATGAATGACACTCAACCAGACACTACCACATGTCAACACAAACTTGTGAGACACTGATATACCAAGGTTATAAAACCTTACCAAGCTTTTTCTACAATGCTTCCTAAGTAAGTACACAGTGGCCAGTTAGTGAACATATTGTCAGAGTCCTAGAGGGAGAAGAAAATAATTAAAACTATAAGAATCAAAGGATTTTGTAAGCTTAAAGGATGAGGAGGGAGAAAGAATTCAATAGTAAAGACTAAGGAGTGATGGGAAGAAAAGTAGGAGGACAATCAAGAGAGTGCCATGGGAGCAGCATGGCCATATTTCAAAAGGGAATTGTCAACAGGAGATGTCATTGCTAAAAAGGGAATTGTCAACAGGAGATGTCATTGCTAATCTTTGAAAGAGCAATTTTAGTGGAATATAGGGATAAAAAGTATATCACTTACTTATTTATTCAATAAATATGGAGAGTCTACTGGTTGTTAAGTACTATAACTAAAGAACTTGCCCTTCCATTCTAACATTTTAATAAATGCCTACTGTAAGCCAGGGACCATGTTAAGTATTCCAAGTGGGAGTAAGGTGCTGGTAGTAATTATAAAGATGAAGAAAAAAAACAGTCTCCTCTTTAAAGAGTTTAAGGGGTGGCAACATAGACAACAAAGTATGATGATATGAGTCAAAATGTAATTAGGCCCATGAAAAGTTACTACAAGAATTTTGTGGGCAGCACTGGTCCCATATAATGAGGGTAGTGAGTTCTAACCCAGCCTCTGCCAGACTGCAACAAAAAAATAGCCAGGTATTCTAGTGGGTGCTTGTAGTCTCAACTACTTGGGAGGCTGAGGCAAGAGAATTGCTTAAGCCCAGGAGATGGATATTGCTGTGAGCTGTGACATCACAGCCTTCTACCAAGGGTGATAAATTTAGAATCATTCACTAAAAAAAAAAAAAAAAAAAAAAGAATTTTGTTAAAAAACAAAAATTGGTTCATATATAATCAGAAAATATAAAATAGACCCTGGAGAATAGGTAAGAATTTAAGTAAAACTTTCCAAGAAAAGAAGCAGAGTATGTATATATAACCAACTGAGCTTGTATGGAATTATCTAAGTCCACAGTGGATAGAGAAGATTAGTAAGAGACCAGTTGGCAAATTAGATTGGAGCCACCCACCTGGACCCTGATGCCAGTTTAGAAAGCCATTGAAAAAAAATTGAACAAAGGAATAAGTTGCTAAAAAATCATGCTTAAAATTAACTTAGAATGAAATTAGACAAACAAAAGGCAGGGAAACCTATTGAAAGCTTTTAGATAAACCGGGGAAGGGTTGGTGAGGACCTGAATGAAATAAGTTCATTATGGGTATAGAATTAATGGTATATAGTAATTTTTTAATTAAAAGATATATGAAGGGGGAGAAAGATCAATAGTGTTCTGAGTTTTGAGAGAATAGTTATGAGAGTGTTAGACATAGGAAAGCTGTGAATGAAAATAGATTTGAGACTCATTTTGTGAGTTTGTAGCTAAAAATGTGAGCTTGGATCTGTTTCATTAACTGTTGTACATCTGGGTATGTACACTCCACATTGCAAAATGATTGTAGGGTAAGCTAAAACTGGGAAAAATCTTTTATGATAGCCAACATCGTGTGTCTCTTGGAGAATGGACTCATTTTAGACATAATGTTTGGCTTTGAAATATCACATTCAGAAACAAAAATTATTGATAACACTTAGAAGAGAGTGATGGTATTCCAATCCCTGACTATGTGCTGTGGTGACATGGGCAAACTTCTTTCCATGGAGGAGAGATCATGAGCATTCTGAAGCAAACTAGTGCATGGTTTTGGGACAAGAGAACATTCTGTGAATGAGAAAAAAAATGTATAAAATATATTTTATTCTGTCAAGAATGAAACATTCAGACACTGGTCTGTACCCATTAGATGCACAAAATTTTATAATTCTAATAATTATCATGGGTAGCTCCATTTATTTATAATTTATTAGATATTAGGGAATACCAAAAATATGATTAGCTTTATCTCATTAATCTTTCTAAGGGCACTGCAAGATAAGTGTAGCATAAGTACAGTAGTGCGTTCATTTTACAGATGGGAAACTTGAGATTCTGACTTCAAGTTGCTGCTGTAAGTCCCATCAGTATGTGGCACAGCCAAATTTATAGCCCTTGTGCACATGCCTGACTCAGAGTCTATACTTGTAATCATCTTGCTATATGGTACTTCAGCAAATGTCTTTTAAGCCCTCATTCTAAAAGCGCACTCATTCTATATTCTAGAACTTTGTGGACAGCAGCAGTCAGTTAACCTTTTCCCGAATGAAGAGTGTCCTGGAGCATAAATACAGCTCCTCGAATGTTTCAGAAACTGCCAGCTGGACACGAAAAACCACAACAGATCCCTTCCTCCCACCTGTAATTTCACTCTGCCAGGCGATACACAATCATCGTGCTATTTAACTTGTTAAAGGATAGAAACTAGTTTATTTTCCAGTATCTGTGTTTCCTTTTCAAATAGTTTAGCAGAAAAACCATGCCAACCTTCTTCCTAGTTCTGCACTAAAAATCAAGCAAACAAACAAAACCATGATATCCCTTTTCCCTAATCTAGTAGTCTCCCTCCTATTTAACCCAGAAATCAGGACATAATTTTGAATTGCATTATATTTTTAGTCATTCCTCTTAACTTGGTCCAAGTATTGCAGTTACTCCTTAGCAATACCTTTGGAAACAAAACATTGTTCAAGGCAATGCTTATTGGGTAATTGTTACCCTTAAAACAAAGACTTAAAAATACATAACATATGATTGTTTCTCCTTCATTGAGTCTGAAGTTATATTTTTGGTGTAAATTATGCAATACTCACTCCATTTATGAAGAGATACTGTTATTTTTATCGAGTCCTGTCTGTGAAGGACAGTGGCTCATGATGGAAGGAATTGAATATTAGATGGTGCTTATTTACAGTATTCTAAACATGGTAACCCCATATATTATAATTTCTATTGTCCTGTTTTGGAGTAGAAAATGGCCTGGAATAGGCAAAGACGAGCACTGCTTAAAAGTATGTAAAACCCACAGCAACTCTCCACAAATTTAAGGCCGACACATGCTAAAAATTCTTCTGAGTTACAAATATTTGTAAGAAGTATATGGACCAGACATAATGATCATTACAGACACCAACTATATGACATTTTATTAGAAAGATGCTCTTCACTAAAAGAAAAGAAAAGACCATTTATTGGTCATTTATTGACTTGGTCTTTGTGCAATTTGTTGCTAATACTTTAATTTTATTTTTTAATTGACAAATAATAATTGTATGTACTTATGGGGTAAAATGCAATATTTTAGATATGCTCACATAGTGAACTGATTAAATCAAGCTACTTGACACATCTATCTCTTTGCATATTTATCTTTCTGTGTGTGTGATGGGAACACTTAAAAACAGCTTCCCATTAGCCTACTCCTTGGGGGAGTGGGGAGTTGTTTCTGACTCTTTTTCAAAGAGACAGAAAGTGAAACAACAGAACATTGGGTGTGATATACTAAATAAGACCCAGAATTAATGATGCACTTACCCTAAAATGTGAACAAAGTTAGATACTATAGGGATAAAGTCTTCGGGTTTCATGAAAGAAAGAACTTTCTAACAATCGGTTACTTAAAGATAAATAAGACTGCTTCTGTTAATGGAAGAGATTGATCCTAAAATGTGAAATCTCTTGTCAAATATGAAAAGCAAGTAATACAGTGATGTTGGTCAAGTTATAATTGCATGACTCACTGATAGTGCTGGTTTCTGCAGCAGCAGGCTGACCTTAGCCTCACCAAGTAGGAACATTGTGAGTGCTGTTTAGTAAGTGGGAACAGTGAGTAAGGAAAAGAAAAGAGTGAAAAAGGAAAAGGAAAATCTGAATGTACTGTTTATGAATACAGGGCTAACTCCCCAAAGAACCTTCCTTTTGGACCTTCCTTTGCATTGAAAGAGATGATGGTTATGTTAATTTAATAATTATAGTAACCATTTTACTATTTGCAGATATTCCAAAACATCATATTGTACACCTTAAATATACACAATAGAATTTATTTTTTAAAAAAGAAATAAAACACAATACCCCAGAACAGTTAACCCTGCTCTATTACGAAGACTTTCTGACACATACATGAAGAAAGATAATGATGTTTTCCCTATATGAAGATTAATTTTGTGTGTGTAAATCCCAAGTTATAGGTTTAATTTTAAATGAATACTCTTTTGAGATTCTGTGACTTGTTTTAAATAAAACATTCACATGGTAGGAACTTTAAAGGCTAGTAAGGGAAATATTTTGATTGCCACTTTCTATATCAGTCTTTTTAGGCTGATCCTTCTCTAATTCTAAGAACTATTGGCAGTAAATATGCATGGGAGAAAACAATAGTAATAAGTGTATGACATATCAAAAGATTAATTAATTGAAGGGAGAATTCCTTTTTAAAAAATCGCTCCCAACTAGAGGTAAAGACTAACTGGTTCCTTAGTTGTAAATTAGAAATTAGTACAAATTAATTGGTAACTACTGCCACCAAGTGGTAGGAAAGAAACTTTAGAGACCAGACTCCGATAGCCTTTGGGGAGAAAAGCTCCCTCATTACACTGTGCACCTACATTTACCCTATTCTATCTCACAGCCTCGCGATCTGATCTTCATTACCTGCCCAGTTATCTTTGGACTCTATCCACACTAGCAAAATATTCTCCTGTAAGTATAACTAAGTTTAGGGCTTATTTCAAGCTCTGTGTTAGGAGCTTCCTCTAATTCAGAAAGAAGGAAATATAACTGAACAAAGAGTTGGAGTAAAATTATGATCAGAAAATTACAAAATAGTTCATCCTCTAGAGTTATAAGGCTAGTGTTCAAACACCAGCTCTACCACTCACTTGCTGTACTATATGGAAAAATATTATCAGAGGATCAGTTTTCCTTGCTGAAATATAGAAACAAATTTAGATGATGTGTGAGAAATGCTTTTAGCCCAGAGCCTGGTATCTAGCAAGTGCCCAATAAATGTTAGCTCATTCTTTTTTTATTGTTGCGACTATATACTACCTCTTCCTTCCAAAACCTAAAAAGAATTTAGTGTCATTACAATTATTACTACTATAATTCAACCCAACCCTCAGGAGGTACAAGCTAGGAAG
This sequence comes from Arctocebus calabarensis, assembly GCA_963573935.1. Classification (NCBI taxonomy): domain Eukaryota; kingdom Metazoa; phylum Chordata; class Mammalia; order Primates; family Lorisidae; genus Arctocebus; species Arctocebus calabarensis. The sequence continues at coordinate 16,615 of CAUYON010196834.1, forward strand.
GTAAAATCACTGCAACAACCAGATAATGATGGTCTATTGTTTCACTAGCTCCAAAGAGAGAGCCACAGTGAGAAGACAGGAATGAAAAAAAATCCATTAAGTTCTAAATTTAAATCATGCAGTAGAGCAGCTCCTTCTTGCTGAGATTCTGAGCAAGGCAAGCAAACCCCTTTACAGCTCCCCTAACTCACCGAATGCTATAAAGAGCATGAATCAATTAATGATTTCAGAAAATGCCTTAAAATATAAAATCCATATGTGGATGCCAACTAAAACTGGATATAATAGTAACCTTCAAGAGTCGTCTATTATTAATCATAAATGAAAATAAAGGTAAAATAGTGAGGTCGCTTCTAAAGTTTGTGTAAACTGTTATCCGACTTGCTCTATAGTCAGTAGTCTCAATTAAACATTTCTACGATGACTTTTCTCACATGCTCACAACTGTAAACAGCCCAAGACACTGAAGGAGTCTAAAATGTCTTCATTTTTATCAGATTTTGATTACAATGTATGTCACTGAACTCCAATTCTTTGGAAATTCAGCATCTAGCCATCGGATAAATTATTATCGAAATATAATATCAGTGTATTGCATAGGATTCTACTTCAAGCCCTTGTCAGAACTGTACCAACCTCATCTTCTGTACCCCTAAAAGGTGGCAATGCACCCACTCCCCAAACATTGCCAGCTAAAGGGATTTTATTTGTGTTATATAATAAGTCCAAGCTGTGGACAGGTCTATTTATACTTAAATAGAGACTTAAAATTATCTCTCTATAACTCTTCTCTAGTGTTCTTGAATCTAGAATTTAGATTCAGAAATAATAGGTAATACTATTACCTACCCCAGTTCCCAAATAAGCCAAAGAACAGAATTTTTGGTTGTACCAGACACATCCTGCAGCACGAAACATCCTGATTCTGTACAACTTATCCCTCAGCAATCAAATATTTTGATGACCTTAGCACTTTAAAATAAATAAAATAGAGAGATCCTTTATTTGTGAGTTTTAAAAAATCTAGATGGAAATCAGATGAAATGCAAAAGCATAATGTTTTAGTAACCCACAGAATACACCAATGGATACTTTCAATTGGGAGCAGAGGGCCACAGAAGTGGACTCTGTCCTTTGTCTCCTAAGGTCTGATCCCCTATCTGGATCCTCAGTACTGGGTCCCTCACACAGGATGTTGGATGAAACAGGGCCTGCACTTTAGACGGATTGTGCAGCAGGAAGGAGACTCATCCTACAGTTTCTTCATTGACTTCCCTTTTGTACCCCTTTGTTTTCTGGTCGTTTTTCTTTGAAAATACCAACTTATTTTAGTTGTGATTAGAGGTAAGTGGAAAGGGACTTATTTTATCTAAGTGAGAGCTTATCCCCCAACTAGCCAAGTGACAACAATAGGAAACCTGACTCTAATAGTGATTGTAAGGAGAAGGAGAAAAAAATCTCAAGGGAACATCAAAACTAAGGTGAAAGGCATGCTTATGCTGCTGCCTTTCCCACCAGAGAGTTTCTTCAAATATTTTTAACTGGGAAAATTTTATGGTTTCTATATTAAAAAGAATATTTTGACAATGTGCTCCTGATATAGTTAGAGCTAATGAATGAACTATAGCTGGCCCTCCTTATCACAGGTTCCCCACCAGCGAATTCAACCAGCCACTGACAAAAAAATTCAGAAAAAATACCATAAAAATAAAAATAACAATATAATAAAAAAATTTAAAAAACACAATAAATTTTAACAGCAGTTTATATAGAATGTACTAAGTATTATGTATTATAAGTAATTTAGAGATGATTTAAAGACTATGAGAAGATTTATGTATATTATATGCAAGTACTAAGTCTTTCTATATAGGGAACTTTTGCATCCTCAGATTTTGGTATCCCAGTCTGTCCTAGAACTAGTCCCCTCCAACCCCCAGATACTGAGGAAGGATATAAAAAGCAATGGCTTGTGAATCCCAGGCTTTAGTTTTCAGTGAAATCCTGACAGTGGTTTACTAATTTTTTTTTGCATCTTAGTTTCTTTACACAAAAAATAGAAACATTTCAGAGTATATGTGTGTGTTTCCAGTTTTTTCAGAAATATTGGGAGAGAGAAACAAGGATTTTTTGCCAATTTACAAGATAGTAAACTTTGCCAATTTTTTTGAAGTAAACTATTGAATTTTGTGGATTTATTCCCACAGAATGCTGCAAAACATTTTCATTTGGGGTCCTTTAAAAGGAATAAAAATAAAGGAAATGGATAATAAGAGTAAAGGTTCATCTGCTAAAATATGTTATAATTTTCTTCCTGTAAGACTAATCATTCTTATGCTGTAGGATAAGAATGGAGAGTGAAGCATTTTAATATTTTCTCCAAAGTCCATAACTCAAGTTTATTTTATACTGTTAAATTATTTCTTTTTGCTAAATTATTATTTCTTCCTGCAACCTTCGTGGGATTTTCAGTAAAAGCATACTTTCATTCCAGGAAATAGAAAATCTGTCAAGCTCATGCTCTTTGCTTGTTTAGGAGGCAGCACCTGTTGGCTGGCCCTGTGGAGAGTATGTTACTTTTTATTCATAGTCATGTCATCTTGTAATACTACAAAGGTACACAAGTGCTAATTCCTCTATGCAACTGCCCGGCCTAACTAAATCGTTGAGTAAAAAATAAATGAACCAATGTAAGGTTAGAAAAAGAGTTTAAAGTCATTTTATGATGAGCTTCTTTGTCCAGAGAAAGATGAAAGCTATTACATTAATAACATAGATCAATGGGGCTCAGAAACCACCATTCACAGCTACTCTTAAACAATTCAGAGACCCAGCATCCTTCCTGGGTCTGTTATTAGCTTCAATTCATAAATCCTCTGGACCATTACTGTATTTCAATTACAATTTCTTGCAGAATCTAGTCCTTAAAAACCTCACTCTCTAGATTCATTTCTCAGAACCTGCTAGTCTTAACAGCCTGATTCACATTCTAGTCAGATCTTGTTTTAGATTTTTTGAGGCAATGAAAAATTTATAATCACTTTTCAGTTTTAAATTTATAATCACTTTTCAGCTTTATAATTCTCCAATATTTCCTTTTGAGATTTGATTTACAAATATCCCTAATTTAGCTTATTGAGGTTTTAAAGATCTGTGGCAATCAAATTGAACCAGCTACTGGAAAGACGTAAAGCATGTTGGCTGTCCTTTAAAATCATTGTGAAACTAACAAAATCAGTATGTAGAAAGAAAACACTCCCCCTCAGAAATTTTCAAGTAAATTATAAATAGTTCTCTGCAACTCACTGGTTTCCCATGGAGTTTGCATTGTGTCAATATACATTGTGTATTGAGGAGTTTGCAATATACCTTGTATATTGATGGGCTCTGGCATAAATACCTTCAGAAAGAAAGTTATAATGTTATACCTGATCCAAGATGTATGACAGTTGTGGGAAACAGAGAGAGCATGGTTAAGTAATATAAACTATAATGCTGACCCACAGAGTGAAAGTAAAATTCTTCCTTGTGTTTGTTTCACAGGCCTCTAATCACTGTTCCAGGCTGTCTTAAAAGGGAAAGGGAGATAGAGAAAAATAGAAACAGAACAAGTGGAGCAAGAAAACTTCCACTTTTGTTAATACCCCTTAAAGAAGCCAGTCTCTCATTCCTTAGGGGCTGCATCTGGAATAATGATAGCCTCATCTTCTCTTCAGTCCAGGTGTTCTGCCTGCCAGAAATGATTCATCATCATGGGAAACAGAAAATTAAACTTAAAAGAACTTAATACCCCAAACACACCACCAGTTCTTTCATGGGGAAATGAGTGCATCAAAAATAAACCACATAAAACTTGCTATGCTAAGGCATCAGATGTCTACAAGATGTAGAGAAAACATTAACTTCCTCTCCCTGTGGTTGATAGATTTAAGTATAAACAAGATACTTACTCATGCTAGAGTACTTCCGGCAGCAGTCTTTACATTCTGGAATAAAGAGAGAAATGTTCTATGAAAGTTTAAATGTTCAGGATAAAGAATAACGTTGATACATCACCCTACATATAAGCCCAGGGAGTTGTAGGGGGGGAGCTCTAATATTGGACATCTATTGCTGATCCCTCCGGGATTTTTACAGGAATCTGCATTTCTAACAAGTGTCCCCATGTTATTCTGATAAAAATAGCCTGTGGGAGTCATTCTTGGAAAAATTCTTGTCAATACTTTCAATTCAGGTCATTTGGGCTAAAGTGGGCCCTTCAGGAAAGGCCCTTCGGCCCTTCTTTTGTTAGGAAAACCAAAAGAGGATTCTCAAAGATTACCCGGAGAAGAAAACATCAGGTATGATCCCACCAATTCTTAGCAGGGTACTGGGGAAACTTATTAAATGTAGAGTATCAATGTCTTTATATAGTGATCAAGAAAATGCCATGAAGGCTAACTGTAACAGTACGATCAAAACATTTCTGAATGTATATGAATCGTGCCCTATGATT